>CAUYQV010105845.1:0-18315 GCA_963574575.1 Galagoides demidoff | reverse complement strand
GTAAAAAGCTATAATCTTAGCTAGAAAGACTTAAAATCATAAATAGTATTCCTTACCCAATTAATATATAAATTATTTGGGACTTTAAGTATTTTAATTTTGGAATTGATCAAAATTATTTTATTTTATTTATTTTATTTTTTTTTTTTTTGAGACGGAGCCTCAAGCTATCCCCCTGGGTAGAGTGCCATAGCATCACAGCTCACAGCAACCTCCAACTCCTGGGCTCAAGCGAGCCTCCTGCCTCTGCCTCCCAAGTAGCTGGGACCACAGGCGCCCGCCACAACGCCCGGCCATTTTTTGGTTGTAGCCATCGTTGTTGTTTGGCAGGCCCGGGCTGGGGATTCCACCCCGCCACCTTAGGTGTACGTGGCTGGCGCCTTAGCTGATTGAGCCACAGGCGCCGAGCCAATAATTAATTTTCTATTGTGGTTTGCATACATGTAAGTCCATGGCAGATGAAAAATAGAAAAGCAAAAGGAACTTTACTAAGATAGTTTGAAGAGAACTGATGTACAAGATAGCTTACACCCACATGTTCTATGCCAATGTAGCTTCATGATCCTTATCTCATGTCCCTGTGAGCTGGTCAGGGCAAGGACTATGGTTCCCATTTAACAGAGTCACTAGCTCAGGGTTCTCACAGATGGCAGATGGCAGGGCTGAGATTTGAATCAAGGGTTGTTCCACATTAGACATCAGACCCCACATCAGACTACTCCCTCTGAGCTCCTGCCATGGGTTAGGCTGAGCTGGGATTGGGGTAGGGAGGGTAAAAGAGAGAAAGAGAGAAGTAGCTGGGGGAAGAACACCAAATAGGGTGGGAGCTGGGGTCCAGGGCCCATCCTTTGCACTAAGGACAGGAAGACTAACTGAGGAGGATAGCCCATGGGTCACTCTAGGCTTCCCCAGATGACCCTAGAAGAGCCAGGCCAGGCCCCTGGGATTTCTGTTTGGAAACATGCAGGGAACTAGTTACAGGCCCATCCCACTTCAATCTTTCTCCATCTTCCTTCCTTGTCTCCTTCTGCCAACACCCCTCACCCCCAATAGCCAGTCCTTGAGCTCCCTGTGGCCAAGGCATCGTCCCATCCAAAGCCTGCCCAAAGCTCAGACAACAAAACCACCAACCCCTTTGCAGTAACTACAGCACCTTCAGACACATATTCCCACTCTGTCTTTAGGTGAAACCAGATGAACAGGGGTTTCCATCACCCCATGTCAATCATGAGGGAACAGGCAAGACACCAGCTACTCTGGAGGCTGAGGCAGTAGGATTGCTTGAGTCCTGGAGCTTGAAGTTGCAGTGAGCTATGATCATGCCACTGCAGTCCAGTCTGGGCAACAGAGTGAACTCTTGCCTCTTAAAAAATGCCATTATAACTAAAAAAATAAAGTTAATAGTAATATGTGAAGAGTGATAACATTTGAGTAAAAATTACTATTATTGGGTGGCACCTGTGGCTCTAAGGAGTAAGGTGCCTGCCTCATATACCGGAGGTGGCGAGTTCAAACCCAACCCTGGCCAAAAATCACACACACAAAAAATTTACTATTATTATTATATTATTTATAATATATGTTACATAAATAATTATTTAATAAAAATAATTATTAAAATTATTATTTTTGAGACAGCATCTCATTCTGCTGCTCAAGCTAGAGTGCTATGGCATCATAGCTCACAGCAACCTTAAATTCCTGGGCTCAGGAGATCCTCTTGCTTCAGCCTCCTGAATAGCTGGGACTACAGGTGCCTGACACAGTGCCTTGCTAGTTTTTCTATTTTTTAGTAGAGAGGGTCTTGGTTTTGCTTAGGCTCATCTTGAACTCCTAAGTGTAAGCAATCCAGCCACCTCAGCCTCCCAGTGTTCTAGGATTATAGGCCTGAGCCACTACACCTGGATATTAAAATTATTAACAATAGGGCAGCACCTGTTGCTCAGTGGGTAGGGTCCTAGCCCCATATACCGAGGGTGGCAGGTTCAAACCTGGCCCTGGCCAAACTGCAACAAAAAAATAGCTGGGCGTTCTGGTGGGTTCCTGTAGCCCTAGCTACTAGGGAGGCTGAGGCAAGATAATCACCTAAGCCCAGGAGTTGGAAGTTGCTGTGAGCTGTGATACCACAGCACTCTACTGACAGTGATAAAGTGAGACTCTGTCTCTAAAAAAAAAAACAATAAAGATTCACATATGAACAGAGAAGAAAAGTCTGGATATATAGGCACCAAACTATGACATTTGTGGTGTTTGGGGGGGAAGGAGTGGAATAATGGAGACCTTCACTTTGTCAGTTTCTATAAATTTTAATGTTGTATAATACCTGTGTATTGCTTTTGAAATCAAGGGGAAAACCCTAAAAGAGAGAGAGAGAAAGGGAAAGAAAGAGAGAGAGAAATAGAAAAGAAGGAAGGAAGTGAAAGAAGGAAAGAAAGAAAATCAGAGGATGGACTAGAGTAGATGATGGCATGAGAACTCTCCCCCTCTTCTTGAGGATCCCAAAGTCCAGAAATTAACGTTCTCCAAACAATAGGAAAAGGCTCCCTTTTCCACTGACCAGACCAGAATCTGCCCACAAGCAGGCACAAGGGAAGGTGGAGGCACACCTCCCACCTCAAATGGTCTGCCATTCATGTTCTTCTTCTGTGGGGTCCAAAGACTCCATGGGGGATACTTTTTGTCTAAGATACAAGCCTAAGGAGTCCAACTTATTAGGGACCAAACTCTAATGAGACTGTGGATCACCTCAGGCAAGCCACTTGCCCTCCCTTGGGCTCAGGTGTCCATCCCATAACATGAGCAGAAGACGCCTAGCCTCTTGGGTATGTTGCAAAGAGCCAAGGGAGTGAGTGTGCAACCAGCATCACAGCAGTGCAGGGCATGAGGGTGAACCTGGAGGTGATGTTTCACCAAGACAAGCCCTTGTGCCGAGAGTCTGTCCATCTGTAAAAATGCTACTGGCCACTGTATATACATACCAATGAACAGTGTTTACTTACACTTCTGACACCACATATGTGATATCTTTTTCAATATCACTTCTTCAACTCTCCAACACTGGTTGGGTGTCCTTCAACTCAATTTAATTCTGACACTGTCTACCTAGAGTTGGCATCTGATCTCATAATTAAGGTCTCGGTTATACAAGACTGCCTCCACTTCAGATGCTGGTTGCAAGTCCTAGGCTTCCACACGTACTTCTGACTGACCAATTATAAATCAGGGTTCCCATAACCTCCTCCTCAGTTTCAGTAATTTGTTAGAATGGCTCAAAGAACTTAGTAAAACACTTTACTCACATTTACCAGCTTATCATAACGGATTCAACTCAGGAACAGCTGAATGGAAGAGATACATAAGACAAAGTATGGGGGTAGTGCACAGAGCTTCCATGCCCTCTCCATAAGCACCACCCTCCTAGAACCAACCCTGAAGCTCCCCAAACTCCTTCATTATGGGTTTTTTTTGGGGGGGTAACAGGTTTTTTTTTTTTTTTTTTTTTAGAGACAGAGTCTCACTTTATCACCCTCAGTAGAGTGCCATGGCATCACACAGCTCACAGCAACCTCCAACTCCTGGGCATAGGCAATTCTCTTGCCTCAGCCTCCGGAGTAGGTGGGACTACAGGCACCCGCCACAACACCTGGCTATTCATTTAGGGGTTTTTAATGGAGGTTCCATTACATAGATAAGATTGATTAAATCATTAGCTGTTGGTGATTGAACTCCATCTCTAAAGCACTCCCCTCTCCAAAGATCAGGGTGTGGGGTTGAAAGTTCCAACCCTTTAATCATGCTTTGGTCTTTCTGGGGTTCAACTCCCATTCTGAAACTATAGGAGCCTCCAGCCACCAGTAATCTTATTAGCATGCAAGACACTCATTACTCTGGAGATACCCAAGGTTGTAGGATCTGTGTGCCAGAAACCAGAGACAAAGACCAAAATACATTTCCCATTGTACCACCACCAAGTATCCCAGTTGGCTGCCAAGTCCTGTATATTGGTTATTGAGTCTGTCAACACATTCACCCACCCTGTCACACACTGAATGCAGCACACCAAGGCTCAGAGTGTTGTCTGTTTCTGTCATGTACCTGAAAGAACTACAATATGCTAGAGCAGTGGTTCTCAACCTTCCTAATGCCATGACCCTTTAATATAGTTCCTCATCTTGTGGTGACCCTCAACCATAAAATTATTTTCTTTGCTACTTCATAACTGTAATTTTGCTACAGGTAAATATCTGCTATGCAGGATATATTTAGGCGACCCCTGTGGAAGGGTCGTTTGACTGACCCCCAAAGGGGTCACGACCCACAGGTTGAGAACTACTGTGCTGGAGAGACTAGGATTGTCACCCAGGTTACACAGTTAATGAGTAGTGTAGCCCAGATTTGAATCCAGTTGTGTCTGATGGCATTCATTGGCTGCTTGGGGAAACGGAAAGATAACCTGTTCTTTAGACCTCTTCTCAAAAATATCATAAGTCAGGTGGCTCGGCACCTGTAGTTCAGTGGCTAGGGTGCCAGCCACATACACCAGAGCTGGGGGGTTCGAATCCAGCTCAGGCCTGCCAAACAACAATGAAAACTCCAACCAAAGAAAAGCCGGGTGTTGTAGCAGGCACCTACAGTCCCAGCTACTTGGGAGGCTGAGGCAAAAGAATTGCTTAAGCCCAAGAGTTTGAAGTTGCTGTGTTGTTGCTTCTGCCTCCCAGCTTTGCACCACTGGAGTCTCATGAGAAAGAGAGCCAGAAGAGAAAGAGCAGGTGCCATTGTGTCAGTGTGCCCATTTTACAGATGAGGTACTCTACCATGGGCAACATAGTGAGACTAAGTCTCAAAAAAAAATATCATAAGTCAAGTGAGTCTAAGAGCAGGGGAGTTGACACATACTACGTAATAGGCACTTTGTGAATATTTGCTGAGTCAAGGAAGGCAGATCCATCCCCCTAAGCTCTTGGGGAGGGGATGTGAGGATTAGGGTCTCACCAACTGTTCAGAACTCATACCTGTTACTTAGGAAGTTCGGCATGTCAGACCAGAATAGGCCATGAAAGTCAGCAAGGACTATAGGCCTTGAGTTACTCAGAAGGGGAAACGGGCTCAGACCACTCAGCAGGTCATGTCAGTGACCAAGCCACGTCTTCTGCCTCCCAGCTTTGCACCACTGGAGTCTCATGAGAAAGAGAGCCAGAAGAGAAAGAACAGGTGCCACTGTGTCAGTGTGCCCATTTACAGATGAGGAAACAGAGACCCAGTGAGCAGATGTGCTCAGCAGTGCAGTCTCCTTTTGGGGGCCTGGATGGCATTTTTGGTCACCCTAATATGCAGGGTAAGGTCTGTGTGTAGGTGCTGAGAGTCAGTTCTGGGAGAGTAAAGGCAGTGCCTTAGAAGAGTAGGGTGGTTATTAGGGCTGCCTCCACCTTGACCCTGGGGGGATGGGAGTTGGGGTCAGACTCGGCCACATAGAAGATTGTCAGACACAGCCTCCAAGGATTTCTGACAAGGTATGGGAAAAGGGAATGGAGTGTGGTGCTCAGACTTGCCCCTACTGTGTGACCTTGGGCTCCTCTGTGTGTGTGATCCTATACAACAAGGAAATGAATGGTGTAATGGGCTTAGAGCACTGTTTTTCTCATCTTTGAAGTAGGTTTGGTAATGTGATGTTATGTTTACCTTATGCTAAAGGTTGTGAAGATGTGAGGGTCAGTGATACCTGTTAAGTGTGGGTTTCCTTCTTCTTTTCTTCCTCCCCTGACCCCACCCTTTCTTCTTTCCTTCCTTCCTGGTCAACACATCTGAGTATGGTGTTAAAGAAGCAGGGGCTATAGGAAACAGAAGATGGAGTGACAACCTCCACCAGTGGACTCAGAGATAGAAAAAGGCTTCTCAAAACATCACAGCAGGTGACAGTCAGCTTCTGCTCTGCCCAGAACCCCCTGAGCTTACCACCCCCGACCAGCCATTAGGGCATCAGGCCCCTGGACTGATGTGGAAAGAGGACCTCAGGAGGTATATCCCTCATCCAGAGTCTCTCTGCCGATGGAGTGAGTGTGGGGTGAGAACTGGTGTTACTACCAGAGCTAACCAGCAGGGAGAGGCCCCAGGATTTTGGGCAGGGCAGAAGCTGATGACTCCTATTTATTGGTGCCAGGACCTGCCTTGGGAATATTCTGTTCCTTCCTGTCCTGTTGGGGGCCCTCTTCTCTAAGGTCGGCTTAGCTAGCCTCAAAGAGGAAAGACAGACATGAGTGGTCTTACCCCTGAGTCTCAGGAGCAAGAGAGATGGGTGGAGAAGGGGGCGGGTAGGCATAGGCCTTGTGGATGCCCCTGAGCTGACCTGGAAGGCCAGTGAGCAGCCAACACAGCCCTCTTTTTGTGCTTGTCCCTGAATCCAGGGCACATGTTCACCCTTGGCTGCTCTCAGACCTCTTCCCAATCCTGCCCCACAGTCCAGGCAAGCTTGTTTAGCCCCAGGTTACAGATAGGCAGAGTGAAGCCCAGTGGAGGGCAGGGTTTGCCAAGGTCACTGGGGTAAATCAGAGGCAACTGCAGGAGCAGAAACCAGAGTCTTGGTGTCAGGTTGCCTGGGTTTGAATATCAGCCAGGCTGTGTGACCTTGGGCCAGTGCCTTGATTTCTCTGGGCCTCTGTTTCCTCATCTATAAAGTGGAGTTAATATCCTTTCTATCTCTGGTTATCAGGAAGAGGGAAACAGCACCAGAAAAGCCCCCACACAGTGCCTGGCTTACAGTAGATGTTCAGCAACTTTCCATTCCTCCTTCTCCCACCCAAACAGCTACCCTGAACCCAAGCAGACCCCTTTTCTCCTCCCTTCTCTGCCTCATATTGAAAGCCAAACCCCCTTCTTTGGCCCTGACCAGGGAGTGAGAACTGCACTAATGAGGGCAGCTCCCAGCCTCTTACAGTCCCAGTAGATGTGTGAGCTTGACTTTACCCACTAAGGGGTGGCAGCAGAGCTGAGGGACATCCCCAGGAAGGCATCTGTCTGTTGGGAGTATGGCCTCTGGGAAGATCCACTCACAGGAGCACAGACACTCCCACCTCCATGCTTCTGTCCCACTCAACAGTTTACCAAAGCTCTTATGACCACCCTCCCCCTCAATTTACAAATGTCCCCTCCACCCATGCCACACACACGCGTGCACACACACACACAGGCTTTAGTCACAGGATTCTAAGACCCCTGGCTCTCAAGTGCCCACCCACTTGGTCCCCAGCCTAAGCCTTGACCCTGATTCAGCCATGAGGGGAGCTCAGAAGGTGATCCTCTCAAGAGAGGGCCAATCCTGTTTGCTACAGCTCAGCCCCTCAGCTGGAACTCCCCCACCCCCACTTTCCCTCATCATGAAGTTGGAGAGCTTTCCTAGGTTATCCTGAGATTCCCAGACCCCTAGTCTGAGCCTTTCCCTGGACTGGGAGTCTGGGTAGGGGATGGGCAGGTCCAGTGCTGAGAATGAGAGGAGTTCTTGAGCAAGATGGAGGCCTAGATCCCTGGCTCCACCTACTACCTGACTCAGATGACCCTGTAACATCATCACTCTGGTGAAGGACCAGAGGGACCTTGGTTGGAGTGGGCTATTCTGTCCCCCAAAGCATTCTGGTATCCCATTTTATTCTGTCCCTAACTCCCTATGAGGGGCCCAGGGACAATAAGTCTTTCATGTCATAGAGAAAGCCAAGCCCAAAGAAGGGAATTAACATGCCCAAGGTCATACAGCCAGACACAGACAAGAACCCAAAGCTCCCAATCCCAGGAGGGGGCAGGGAGGCTGGGAGCTGGAAGAAGCCCTGGACTTTCCTGGCTGGACCAGTGGGAGTGCCCACTGCCACTTCTCTGGCCCCTACCTGTTGACTAAAAGCCTGGTGGCTGGGAATCCACAAACCCCACCCTGCTATCTGGCTTTTCCCTGCCCAGCCAGGGGAGCTTTGGGTCCTTGCCCTGATCCCATGGCTGACCTGGGCTCAGCTTCTCCAGTAGCACCCACCTGTCCAGGGCAAGAAGAGCCAAGGGAGGAAAACCCTCCCTCCTTCCTCCCTCAGCCGATTCCACAGAGAGCTTCTCAGAGCACAGTTCAAACCCAGCCCAGCCAATGGGACCCAGGAGGCAGCCAGAACCTGTGTACACCTCCCCACTCGCTCTGGAAAAGCAAGCAGATGAACCCCCATTTCTCCATCCTGAGTCCCCTGGGGTATGAGCTGAGCATATACAAGCCTGTCAACTCCTTTAGCCCAGCTGAGCCATAGCAGCACCCTGTCCAGCTAGGGAGACAGGTGGGAAGACTGAGGTCCAGTTGCGAGGAGGATCCTACTCCCTTTGGACGAGGCACCTGCCCCTCTTTGTTGAGGAGCTCCAGCCACTTACCTGGGTTCCGAGTGATTTGCCGGTGGCGTGGGCGCGGCCAGGGCCCCGGGTGGGGCCACCGCGTCCCAGCAGGCGGTGGGCTCTGGCGGGATGCTCCGGGCAGGTCTGGAGCCTTCTCCGCGTGGGCGGCAGAGGGCTCTGTGCACCGCCGCGGGCCGGGCTTTTAGCCACGGGTGTGGACCCGGCATTGCCCGCCCCGCTCCGCCGTGTCCTTTGCCCCTTGATCCGGTGCCTCCTTCTCTCCTTAGCACGTGGATGGCAGCCGCTCAGCCGGCTGGAGGCCTGTGGGGAGGCCATGGCCCGGGCCATGGGCTCAGCCGCCTGCCAATCCCCGCGTGCCGCAGGCTCATGCCCGCTCACCTTTAACCCCCCTCTCCCTGCGGGCTTGGTACCTGGCCCCCAAACCGTGGGCTGGGGCTGAGAAGGGAGGAGTCACTGGTGTGGGGCTGAGGCCCAGGTGGGCAGAAGAAGAGGCTGGAATGAGCCGCCAAACCTCCCCAGCCCAGCCCTTCTTGGGACCTCCTTCTAGGCATTGAGTACCTTCGCTCACTGAACCGCCGTTTGTTCCCAGGGATGCCAGGTCCATCCAGCCCTCAGAGTCCCTTCTCCCCAGCCAATCCCTGCTCCTGACTTCCCATCCCTGTCTCGGAACCCCTTTCCCATTCCTCCTTTGCTCCTGAGAACCTTTCTTGTCCTCCACCCCTTCCCCATTCCAATCCCTCCCCCAACTCCTCTTTCTGACTTCTTTCCTTCCCAGAGTCCCTGCCTCCTCCACTTTCTCCTCTCCCTGCAGGGCGTCCTGAGCTCCCATACTCCACCTCATCTCTGGTCCCTGAGGCTCCTCCTGCCTCCTGGAGCCCACTCACTTCCCCTTTCATAGTCTTGGTGCCTGACCCTCTCACTCTTTTTAAGTTATTCCACAAACACCCTTGACACCCTCATCATAAAAGTCCAGGGAGAGAAGGGAGGTGGGCCAATAGTGTCTGAGTATCCTATTTAAAATCTAGCAATGAGACGTACAAGTCCTTGGAGGCCCTGTCCACCTAAGACTTTCAGGGCTCCATTCACCTGCCAGCTCCAAGGGACTGTGTAGGGTAGAGGAAAGACCCAGGACAGAGCCTAGCCAGGAGTGGGCAGCTTGGACAGAAGGAAGAACCTTCAGAGCAGAGCTACCTGGTGAGAGAATAGATTCCTACTGGCCCCATGACCTTCTTCCCTTCTTTCTACATCTGGAGATGGGCAGCGGAGATGGAGGGGACCTTGTCGAGGATGATACCCAGAGTCCCTGCCAATGGCAGGAGGTGGAAGGCAGAGGTTTGGGGGACTGAGCTGAGCCCAGAAGAGGCCCTGAGTTGTCCCACACCTGGGCAGGAATGCTCAGTACCGATGGTGGGGGTGGGGGGATGGGCATTGTGAGAAGGGAAGCAGAGAACACCTCCTGCTTCTTCCAGCTCCTACATGTATCCTGGGGGGTCAGCTTAGCCTTCTCTGCCCACTCTTTTCTATTCTCTGTAAGTTTCATTTCACATGGTCTCTCTTTTAGTTAAAATTTAATTTAATTTTTTTAGGGACAGGATCTTGGTCTGTCACCCAGGCTAGGGTGCAGTGGAGAGATCATAGCTCACTGTAGCCTCAGACTTCTGGGGTCAAGCTATCCTTCCACCTCAACCTCTACAGCAGCTGAGACTACAGGGATACATCATTGTGCTTGGATCATTTTTAAAAATGTTTGTAGAGCCTGGGCACAGTGGCTCACACCTGTAATCCTGGCACTCTGGGAGGCCAAAGCAGGTGGATTGCCTTAGCTCACAGGTTTAAGACCATCCTGAGCCAGAGTAAGACCCCATCTCTAAAAATAGCCAGGTGTGGTGAGTGCCTGTAGTACCAGCTACTCAGGAGGCTGAGGCAGGAGTTTGAGGTTGCTGTGAACTGTAATGCTGCAGCACTCTACTGAGTGTGACAAAATGAGGCTCTGTCTCAAAATTTTTTTTTTGTTTTAAAGAGATGAGGTCTAGTTATGTTACCCAGGCTGGTCTTGAACTCCTCCTCAAGTGATCCTCCTTCCTCAGCCTTCAAAGTGCTGGAATTATAGGCATGAGACACCTAACCTGGACTTATATCTCTTACTGTTGGGCCTTAGCTCTGCTACTTTGGACAAACACTTGTTTGCGTCCAGAGCCAGGACCCAGAGAATGAAATCAAAGGCATTGTATATGTGTGTGTGTATAACAAGAGTGGGGCTGGAGCCACTACACAAGCAGCCCTGGGGTACAGACATCCCTGCCCCTGCCACTGACTGGCTCTGCCACTGGGCAAGATACTATATCTCCCAGGGCCTCAGTTTCCCCATATATAGAATTGCCAGATTTAGCAAATAGAAAACTCAGAATGCCCAGTTAAATTTGAATTTCAGATAAATGAAGACTTTTTTTAGTTTAAGTATGTGTCATACAATATTTGGGGCATACTTATGCTAAAAGATTATTCATAATGCTTATTTAAAACCAAAGTTAGCTGGGCATCCTGGATTGACCCTACCCATATGTATGAAGTTAGACTATTCAGTTTGCAAACTCATTCTAGAAAAAAATGCTACATACCTCATTGCTGAATATCACTATGGTCACCAGATGGCCAGAGGAGTATTTCAAAGGTGACCATGTGGTGATATTCAGCAATGAGGTATGTAGCACTTTTTCTAGGATGAGTCACAAACTTAGTTGTCTGGCCTCATAAAACAAAAGAGGCAAGGAGGTTTGGATGAGATCTCTCTTAGGATCCCTCTCAGCTGCAGCTACACTCTGTGAACAAACTTGGGTGGGCCTGGAAGTGATCCAGAAATGCCTGCGTCCCTTACAGAGTAAGGGGAGAGAGAGCAGGGCAAAGATGGAAGGCAGGTTTCAGGGCACGACTGTGGTTATGGGACTCTCATATCAGAGAGAGAAGGCAGAGGGAAGGGGAATTCTTTAGAAATCCCAATCCTGGAAGACTGTGAAGGAGGAAGATTTTCATGGTTACTTTGATGCTGAGAAAGAAGGGAGGTAGATTAGGTGGCCTTTGGTGAATTATTGTCCTTCCTTAACAGAAACTAGGGAGATATAGGGTCTCTTCATGTAAGGAAGTCTCCTGAGCTGGCTGCCATAGCTCAGTGATTAGTGTGGCATCTCTGCACACCAGGAGCGGCAGGTTGGAGCCTTGCTTGGGCCTGATAAACAAAAATGAAAAGTCTCCTGAAGATCAATAGAAAGTATCTCCCTTAAGTATAGATCCTTAAGACCTATGGCAGGGTCTCACTTAAACTCAACAAATTAATAATTCTTCTAACTAAAATTTGCCAAGCCATTTTATACTTGCGGGGGTACTGTCCACATCCGTGAAACTCTTTATGTGGGTTAATTTATTTCCCTTTGACAACCAAATGAGGTGGGTTCCCCTCACCCCATTTTATAGATGAGGAAACACAGGCACAAAGAGGTTCAGTGATTTGTCTGAGGTTCATATAGGTAGTAGGCAATGGAGCTAGAATTTAAGCCCAGCTGTCCTGACTACATACATGCTGTGTGACAGATCCTGGCTGGAGGCTGGAACTGGAGATAGATGTCCCCACTCTCAGAGGATCCCTTGTCTAACAGGAGAGTCTCTAATGATTCCAGCTGCATAAGGCAGGCTGAGATCAGGGCTGTGACAGAGTACGCCAGGGAAAGAGGGACTGATTCTGCTTGTTTTGGGAGGGAGGTGGAGGCTAGGCTGAAAAGGATAGGTCAGTTGTGCAACAACTTTCAGCTTTTGTATGTCGTTGGGAGGAAGGACATTCTAGGTGGAGGAACATCTTGAGCAAAGGCAAGAGAGATGTGGAAGTGCAGCATAAGACTGGGGAATAGGTGTCTAGCTTGGCTGGAGGGGAGTCTGCAGGTTGCGTATGAGATGGGGAGAGAAAGGAAAGAGAGAATATGGAGAAGCAGATGTCAGATGAAGACATGCTCACTGGGTCCAGTCCCGAGGAGGACAGGGAGCTGAAGAAGAGTACCAGCACCCGTTGATTTGCTGGGGCTACAGCAAGGGGAAGGATTCAGACTAGGACTGTCCCCTGGGCTGCCTGAGGGGGCCAGGACCTTGGGAGTCACTGGGGAGGTACATGGAATCTCAGAGCTGAAGGGACTTGTGGTTATTGTGCTTCTGCTTGTTACCCCAAAGGGCTTGGGTTTCCATCAGCTCTGGATCCAGCCCCAGAAGAAGACCGGGAACAAATGAACACACTTTTAAGTGTGAACAGAATTGTGTGAAGAGGATTTGGGGACAGGTAGGGATTCTGAGTGAAAAAAAGTGAAGGGTTCAGCAAAGACTTTCCTGCTTTGAGCCTAAGCACCTGGCAGGATGCTAACCTTTGAGCCAAATAAAGTGGAGAAGGACAGAGAACGACTGTGAGAAAAGTTGGGAGATACGGTATTAAGGGGGGTCACCATGGGATAGTGACCAGCAGGCAGTTGTCCTCAGGAGGCAGATGAGAGCTGAGCTTCTGGAGAAGCAGACGGTTGGAGTCCCCAGGCAGTTGAGAGAGTCCAGCTGCTTGTTTCTTCAGCCTGTGTTGATACCTCTTGTGTGCTTGGCTGCATGCTAGGATGAACTTGATCAGAATTTGGTAGGAGGATATCCCCTTTATCAAAAAGACAAGATGGCTGAAGTCAGATCCTTTCTTTTTTTTGGTGTGGGGGAGACAGTCTCACTCTGGCACCCTGGATAGAGTGCTGTGTTGTCATAACTCACAGCAACCTCATCGCTCTTGGGCTCAAGCAATCTTCTTGCCTGTTTTTCTATTGTTGGTAGAGACGGGGGTCTCACTGTACTCAGGCTGGTCTCAAACTCCCGAGCTCAGGGAATCTTCCTGCCTTGGCCTCCCAGAGTACTAGGATTATAGGTCTGAGCCACTGTGCCTGGTTCTTTTTACCTGGTTCAAAACCAGCCACAAATCAACAGTATATTGTTTAGAAACATATATGTATATATAATAAAACAAAGGGACTATACACCTCACAGAATGGGTGAAATGAAAAAGACTGATCATATGAAGTGTTGGGAAGGGTATGGAACAACTGCAATTCATATACTGTCGGTGGGGATGTTAAAATAGTTCAGAAAACTGTTTGGCAGCCTCTTAAAATGTTAAACATACATACACCATCTGACTCAGCCATTTCACTCCTAGGTATTTAATCAAGAGAAATGAAGTGATATGTCCATAGCAGCTTTATTTATAAAGGCCCAGAACTGGGTGGTGCCCGTAGCTCAGTGAGTAGAGTGCTGGCCATATACACTGAGGCTGGCAGGTTCGAACCTGGCTCAGGCCAGCTGAAAGAGCGATGACGACTGAAACAACAAAAATGGCCAGGCATTGTGGTGGGCTCCTGTAGTCCCAGCTACTTGGGATGCTGAGGCAAGAGAATCGCTTAAGCCCAAGACTTTGAGGTTGCTGTGAGCTATGATGCCACTGCACTCTAAACAGGGTGACAGCTTGATACTCTGTCTCAAAAAAAAAAAAAAAGCCCAGAACTGGAACAATCCAAATGTCCATAGATAAATGAATTGTGGTATATCCTTGCAATGAAATACTGACCTGCACTAAAAAAGAACAAACTGTTGATTGATAGGATAGTACAGGTGAGTGTAAAAATAATTCTGAGTGAAAGCAGCTAAATGAAAAATAGTATACACTGTATGATTCCATTTATATAGTTCTAGAAAATGTAGGTTAACCTCTAGTGACAGAGCAGGTCAGGAGTTTTCTGGGAATTGAGGGATAGGGGAGGGAATGGAGGAAGAGATTACTAGAGGACAAAAACGAATTTTGTGGGGTGTTGAATATGTCCATTGCCTTGATTTGGCTTCAGGGAGTATAACTATGCCAAAATTCATCAAGTTGTACCTTTTGGTACATAAATCATATTGAGCATAAATTATACCTCAACAAAACTATTTTTAAAAAGCAAGGAAATGGTAAACTCTAAATTCAGGGGTGTGGTTACCCTGAGTGGGGGCTGGCAAGGGCATAGGCTCTGGTAGGGTACCTGGGTAGAAATACATTATTGTTGAGGTTCCAGTTCTGGAGTTGAGTAGTGGATTCACTGGTGCTCATTAAAAGTTTATAAATACATAAATAAATGAAATAAAAGCAGGACTATCTGGACCAAAAATATTAAGGGACCATATATATTGTGGTGTATCCATATGATAATAGACATTGTGTTATTTAAAAATACAAGGGATTAATCTATTTCTGAGTGCCTGAGGTCCAGATTTTAAAAGGGTGTGGTCACTGGGACAATTGGATATTCATATGCAAAAGTGTGAAGCTGGATCCCACATACAAAAATTAACTCAAAATGGATCAATGACCTAACTGTAAGAGCTAGAACTATAAAAAACTCAGAAGAAAATATAAGAGCAAATCTTTGTGACCTTCAGTTAGGAAATGGTTTCTTAGATATGATGCCAAAATGCAAGTGACAAAAGAAAAAATAGATAAATGGACTTCATTAAAATAAAAAAAAAAAACTTTGGTGTTTCAAAGGATAACATCAAGAAAGTGAAGACAACCTAGAGACTGGAAAAAACTGCCAATCATTTATCTCATAAAGGACTAGTTCCCAGAAGTATAAAGAATTCTTACAACTCAGCAATAAAAAGACAGATACCCAATTGAGAAAAGAGCAAAGGATCTGAAGGCATTTCTTTAAAAAAGATGTTAAAATGGACAATAAGCACCTGAAAAGATGCTCAACATCATTAGTCATCACAGAAACACAAATCAAATTTTGAGTTACCACTTCACAGCCACTAGGATGGCTATAATACAAAAAGACGACAAGCACGTTGATGAAGAAATTGGAACCTCCATGCATTGCTAGTACAAATGTAAAATGGGGCGGCTGCTTTGGAAAACAATCTGGTCCTTTCTAAAAATATTAAGCATAGAGTTACCATATACCCACTCTTCAGTATATGAGGTTGGACAATTAAGTTCAAGAACTCATCCTAGAAAAATTGCTGCATACCTCATTGCTGAATATCACTATGCTTATCTTCAAAGTACTCCCCTTGGCCATCTGGTGACCATAGTGATATTCAACAATGAGGTATGTAGCACTTTGTTCAGAATGACTTCTTGAATTTAATTGTCAGAGTTTGTACTATGACAGCTGTAATGGTAATTTCAAAAAAGGAGTTCCAGTGGGCACGGTGGCTCACGCCTGTAATCCTAGCACTTTGGAGGCCAAGGCAGGCGGATTGCCTGAGCTCACGTGTTCGAGACCAGCCTGAGCCAGAACAAGACCCCGTCTCTAAAAAAGAGCCAGGCATTGTGGCAGGTGCCTGTAGTCCCAGCTACTTGGGAGGCTGAAGCAAGAGGATCGCTTAAGCCCAAGAGTTTGAAGTTGCTATGAGCTGTGACTCCACAGCATTCTACTGAGGGCGACAAAGTGAGACTCTGTCTTTCAAAAAAAAAAAAAATGAAATAAACTAGTCACAAAAGGACAAATACTGTGCGAGGTCACTTGTATGAAGTAGTACATGGAGTAGTCAAGGTCACAGAGACATGGAGACATGGGATGCTGAGGCAGGAGGGTTGCTTGAGCCAAGGAGTTTGAGGTTGCTATAAGTCAGGCTGATGTCACTGGCACTCTAGCCTGGGCAACAGAGTCTCTGTCTCAAACAAACAAAAATAACACTCAGAGTTACAGAAAGTAGAAGGGTGGTTTGAGAGGCAGAAGGCCTGGGAAATAAGGAATCAGTGTTTCGTGGGGACAGAGTTTCAGTTTGGGAAAATGAAAGAGTTCTGGAAGTGGATGGTGGTGATGGTTGCATAACAATGTGAATATACTTAATGCCACAGAACTGTACACTTAAATAGTTAAAATGGTAAATTTTATGTCATATATATTTTACCACCATAAAAAAAAAATCAAACGGAATCATGTACTGATAAGCACAGCAATAGGAATGAGTCTTAAGAATATTTTGCTGAATGAAAGAAGCCAGTCACAAAAGACCATATATTATATGATTCCGTTTACATGAAATGTCCAGAGCAGACAGATCTATAAAGAAAGAAAGTAGATTAGTGCTTGCCAAGGGCTGAGTGGTCAGGAATGGAAGGATATGCTAATGGTTTCTTTTTGTGTGTGTGTAAAGAGAGTTTCACTTTGTCAGCTTCAGTAGAATGCCACAGTGTCATAGCTCACAGCAACCTCAAACTCTTGGGCTCAAACAATCCTCACTTTTTTTTTCCTTTTGAGACAGAGTCTCACTTGATCACCCTCAGTAGAGCGCTGTGACGTCCTAGCTCACAGCAACCTCAAACTCTCGGGCTCGAGTGATTCTCTTGCCTCAGCCTCCCAAGAAGCTGGGACTACAGGCACCTGCTACAATGCCCAGCTATTTCTAGAGATGGGGTTTCACTCTAACTCAGGCTGGTCTCGAACTCCTGAGCTTAGGTGATGAGCCCACCTCAGCTTCCCAAGTGCTGGGATTATAGGCGTGAGCTACCTTGCCTCGCCAGGGTTCAAGTGGTCCTCTTGCCTCACCCTCCCAAGTAGTAGGACTACAGTCACCTGCCACAATGCCTGGCTAGTTTATTTTTATTTTTTTTAGAGACAGGGTCTCGCTCTTGCTCAGGCTGGTCTCCAACTCCTGAGCTCAGGCGATCCACCCTACCTCAGTCTCCCAGAGTGCTAGGATTACAGGCATGAGCCTTTGCATCTGGCCAGGGTTTATTTTTAGGATGATGAAATGTTCTAAAATTGATTGTACCAATAGTTGCTTGCACAACTCTGTGAATATACCAAAAACTCTTATTTGTAAAACTTAAATAGTTAAATTGTATGATTTGTGAATTATATCTCCATAAAACTATTTTTTTTAAGCTGGGGAAATGGGAATCAGATCTGGAGAAAACAATACATTTAAAGACTCAACCAGGGAGCAGAACCATGAGGATAACTCCTCTCTTTGCATAGGGAGTCCTTGGAAATTTCTCTCAGATAGTAGGTGCTCCCTAAATTAAGAACCAAGGGAAACCAGGTATGGTGGTATTAAAACAAAAAACCAAGGGACAACAGGTGCTGGTGTGGATGCAGAGAGAAAGGAACACTTACACACTGTTGGTAAGTGTTTGTACTACAAACCAGTACAACCTCTATAGAAAGTCATATAGAGGCTCGGCGCCTGTAGCTCAACAGCGAGGGCACCAGGCACACACATTGGAGCTGGCGGATTTGAATCCAGCTTGGGCCCGCCAAACAGCAATGACAACTACAACCAAAAAATAGCTGGATGTTGTGGCAGGCACCTGTAGTCCCAGCTACTTGGGAAGCTGAGGCAAGAGAATTGCTTAAGCCCAGGAGTTGGAGGTTGCTGTGAGCTATGATGCCACAGCACTGTACTAAGGGTGACAAAGTGAGACTGTGTCTCAAACAAACAAACAAAAAAAGAAAGTCATATAGAGATACCTCAAAGAACTAACAGTTGACCTACCTTTCGATCCAGCAATCCCATTATTGTGTATTTACACAAAATAAAAAAAAGTCATTTCATAAAAAAGACACATGCACTCAAATGTTTATTGCAGCACAATTAACCATCATAAAGATGTGGAACCAACCCAAGTGCCCATCAATACATGAATGGCTTAATAACATGTGGTATATATATACTATGGAGTATTACTCAGCCATTAAAAAAATGGTGAACTGGGCAGCACCTGTGGCTCAGTGAGTAGGGTGCCAGTCCCATATACTGAGGGTGGCAGGTTCAAACCTGGCCCCAGCCAAATTGTAACAAAAAATAGCTGGGCATGTGGCAGGCGCCTGTAGTCCCAGCTACTCGGGAGGCTGAGGCAAAAGAATCGCCTAAGCCCAAGAGCTGGAGGTTGCTGTG
>CAUYQV010105844.1:0-30261 GCA_963574575.1 Galagoides demidoff | reverse complement strand
TCATGACCTAATCCTTCCCCCAAAAACCTTTCTTTGGGTTATCTAAGACTCACATCCTCAAGTTACCAGCTTCTTTAGTATTTGTGGCCTCACATTTCTTCAGAGATTTATTTCCAAGGGTTTTATATTTTTTTTTTTTTTGAGACTAGCCTCAAGCTATCCCCCTGGGTAGATTGCCATGGCATCACAGCTCATAGCAACCTCCAACTCCTAGGCTCAAGCGAGTCTCCCGCCTCCGCCTCCCATGTAGCTGGGACCACAGGCACCTGCCACAACGCCCAGCCATTTTTTGGTTGCAGCCATCATTGTTGTTTGGCGGGCCCGGGCTGGGGATCCGAACCCACCACCTTAGGTGTACGTGGCTGGCGCCTTAGCCGATTAAGCCACAGGCACCGAGCCAAGGGTTTTACTCTTTAAATGTCTATGCAATTCCTCCCCCACCAAAACACGTAGTGGACTGGGTTCTCAGGGGACAGGTAGAAAGCCCTCTGTTTCCTCTATGTGCCCCACATAGAAAGCAGCCCCATCCGCAACCTTCGCTGTGACCATCACCAGCATTCACAACTTTACCAAGTTGACATCCTCAGACCTCTCTTGGGGGTGCCACACCCAAGTCAGCTACCACTTAGCATTTTCAGCCAGATATCTCTCAGGGCCTAAAACTCAATATATCCAAAAGAGAGTTACGGATTTCCATCCTCCTCCCACACACAAAAACACTGACTTCCTCAGGTTTCCCATCTTGATAACTGACATTATCGTCTACCTGGAGATTTTAGCCAGAGACTGGTGTCCTCATGTTGAATCAAGCATAAAGTTCTGCTGAGTCTGTCTCTCAAACATCTTTTGAAGCAGCCTGATTTTCTCCATTTCCACTTTTCCCACCCGGTTCCAAGAAACTACCACCTACTTCCCGTGTGATAACAGCAGTTTGCTCAACGGTCCTTCTGCCTCCACCTCTGCTCCCTGCCAAACCACTTTCTCTTCTAGCCAGGACGACCTGTCAAAAGTGAAAAATCTATTCATTTCATCGCCCTGTCTAAAATCACTGGGTGGCCTCCTTCCATGTCATTTGTATGAAGTTCCCACCGCCCCAATGAGGCCTGCAGAACCATTTATTTTTCTAGGGTATCCTCATCTCGTGCTGTTCTTTCTACCCCAAATCTCAAACACATGGTGTTTCTTTCTCCCTTATCCTTTAGGCAAATGTTCTGGGTTCCACTTTGAATGTCCTGCTCCCTGGAATGGATTAAAAAGTGACCATTATTTTTTCCCTTCTACAGACAAAGTTCTTTTCTCCTCTCCTTAACCATGCTGCTCATGTCGTACCTTAAACCAGCAGTTCCCAACCTGTGGGTGGTGACCCACAGGAACCGTATTAAAGGGCCACAGAATTAGGAAGGTTGAGAACCACGGCTTTAAACCATCTGGCACAGCTGTGAGTCTACACCTGTGGTCCCCAAACCCTGGCTGAAGACAGGTACCAGTCCGTGGCCTGTTAGGAACTGGCCCACACAGCAGCAGGTGAGCGGCAGTTGAATGAGCAAAGGTTCCTCTATCACTGTCTCCCATCACCCCCAGATGGGACCATCTAGTTGCAGAAAAACAAAACTCAAGGCTCCCCCTGACTGCATTATGGTGAATTGCACAATTTTTTCATTATATATTATAATTTAATAGTAATGGAAATAAGGTACACATTACATGTAATGCATGTGAATAATCCTGAAACCATCCCCTACCCACTCATCTCTGGGAAAATTATCTTCCATGAAATCGGTCCCTGGTGCAGAAAAGGTTGGAAACCACCAGTCTAAACAGTAAAGACACCTGGTACCTTTTTATTTCTGTGGCTTTGGGAGTCTTGATCTGTCATCTAAGAAGTCTGGCTGCCTTTCAGAAAGGCATGACCATGTGGAAAGAACAGGTGAAGAGGCAAGAATCTGAAACTATGCAAAGACACAGAAGCCCAGTCCTGCTACCTGAACCAGCTTTCAAGACCTCTGCCCCCAAAGCAATACAGATCTTAAATATTCCAGCCTTGTTGAAATGCCCAAGGTTGGAAGTGCCAATCGACATCACATGGGACAGAAGAATGATCCATCCAAGCAGGCAGCCTCACAGTTACAGAAGATAATAAAATGATTGTTTTGTTAAGCCACTACATTTTGAGGTGTGTTTTTAGGCAGGTACAGAATTACCTGGCAGAACAAATACTATGACAATGATTAAGATATTCTGTAAATCCACAGATGGTGATTTTGGCAAAAAAAAATCTAGCAGGCAAGGCAAATCCGTATCTAGAGTGACTATTTTTGGTAAGAGTAGAGAATTTTTCCCTCATGATGGAAGTATTCCAATGTAATCAGCCTGCCCTAGCTGTTGACTCCAGAGAATGGCTCCATATTGGAGATCCAGTTTTATTCCTTGTTGTTGGCCAGTTATAGACAAGCAGAAGTGTCTCTGTACAGGTTGGTTTTGATGAATGAAAGTCCATTTTGCTGGGCTTGCCTGCTACAATGGCCACTTTGTCCATGAGCCCGTTGGGCAAAGGACAGGGGAGGCTGGCGAAAGGTCGGCTTCCAAGAGGTGAAGGACTTGCCAATACACAATGGGGCCAGGGAAGTGTGTGCTTGGAGCTCAGAAAACTGTCTGGATTTTCTGAATTATTTTAAGCCCATATGGTTTCAAGATATGAGGAAATGCACTGGTCCTATTGCTTATGTTAATAGCCTGTTTTTAAAAATCAAGATGAGCTTCCATTCTCCTTAAGTATAGCGCATATGGTTAGAATCCAAAGAATGTCTATCTCAAGAGAATCTTCCATTTTTGAGAAGAGAACTAAACTTGAAACTTGAGTCCTGGAGCAACGACTTAGTAGCTGTGTGGGGTGTAATTCACGGGGCTGATTAATTTTTAGTGGTTACAGGAAAAAGTAGACAGAACACTCAGTAGTAAGGAGCTGGTATATGATTCAAAAATAATAAGATACCTGAACTGATGGGAGGCTATGTGGTAGAAAAAGCAAAGGTAAACAGTGTAAATTTACCATAAATCTGCTATTCTATGTAGCTCTGCAATAGAGGGTTTTGCTATGGAAATGTACGCCAAATTTAGGGAACTGTTGTAAAACACACTCCTTTTTTCTCTGATTCCTTTATCAGTCTGCTATCAACCCTCTCTTCTACGAGTATTATGAAGTCCTTGAGGATAGGAAATTAACGTGAGACTACAAGAAGTGTATTAATAAGAATGGGACCACAGAAAGTTTGCTCTGCCTTCAAAGAGAAAGGTTGTTCAGCCCATATGCAATACCATAGTCAGACAAAATACGGGAGATGTCTGCAAAATATCTTAATTTTTACGTTCCACTTATAATTCCAAGAAGGGCGTGGCTACCTAAATAACACGATCCCGGAACTAAAACAATGAACAATTCAATTTTCCAAGTCTTGTTTCGTTACATGCCATGTTAGGTTTATGGTGATTTTACAATGAAGTTGGTGAAGGTTAAATGAAATAATAATCACAATGGTATCTACCACAGTCAAGTGTTTAAAAAAAAACTGAAGAAAACCATTCAAAACAAGTATGATTGAGTATTAGTATGTGGCTCTATGGTAATAGAGGCACGGAAGAGGCTCCAATTCCATTAACTTTACAAAACCACTTATAAATACAGTAATCTGTGGGTTCATCACTTGATAAATAATCGTCATATGCGGGCTAATGAAGGCCACGTGAGTTGATGACGGTGTTAGCTGAGTCCGTGTATCTGCTATAAAATGACAAAAATAAATATTCTGAGAACACTGCATTTCAGAAGGAGAAGTTAAATCTAGCAGATTTTCCTAAAGCCTGAACATCTCATTTAAATAAAGCAAACATTTAACCTCCACATTAGACTTTTAAACAGGGCTCTAATGAATAAATTAAATTCCTAATTTGTTTGGGACATCGTTAAAAGTGTTCGGCTATAATCTGGCGTACATACGTTGGAGATGGTTGGTTACGGAGGATCCCTAACTGTTAGGTAAATAAAAGGGTCAAGTCATATTCTGAACTCAGGCTTTCAGAATTCTTTTACATTTTATTTTCTGAGTTTTGCTTGGGCAGGAAATACTACGGCCCCTTTCATATGGAAATTATTTCCACAATATGCACCATCAATATTCATCAAGTATCACACCAATTAACAAACCGTGAATAATCTGGAACAAAAATTTAATGCATGAAAACCCGCAAACATCTAGGTGGCTGTTAATAAGGCTATGTTTGAGGCAATCACACACAAATTTAATTTTAAATATGCTTCCCTTAAGGAAGGGGGTATCAATGTTAATTTAAGAATTTAATTTGTATAGTGTTTTAATAAAATGTCTTTCAAGGAATCTTTGCAAAACATCATGCCAGGAACTTGGCTTACCCACCAAACATTTAATTTTCTTTTACAGAATGGAAATGGACTAATCTTTCATGTTTATGTAGATTTTATATAACTTCCTTGTGGAGTTGACACAATCCTGTAGTATTTTAGCAAAAGAAAAGTAACAGAAATTCTTTGAGTGCCTAATTTATAAAGTAATTTTGAAATTAGGACTAAAAAAACCATTTTTTAAACTTTCAGCAGTCTTAAAGTTTAGTCCAGGCACTTTGAAGTTGATCGTCCTTGTACGTGAGCTTATACTATGAATCCAAAATTTACATCATTTGAGTGGCTTTCCAAACATAGTGTTTGAATGTGGCAACACTTAATCCCAGATAAGGTCACGATATTTTTGTTTATGTCTTGTCTAAATTTGATGACAGAGAAAGAGGAAGTGGTAACCTGTCCTGAACAACAAAAACACCAGGGTCTGAAAGAATTACACAATTTCTCCAGCAACGAGTGAGTAGCAGAAGGGCAGAGCTTCAACTAGGTTATGTTTCCCTATCCTAAGTTTTCTGTTGCCCTTCGTGAAAGATTAAAGGAAAGCCAGTAACAGTCGAGGTGAGGGAATTAGAAAGGTACAAGTGAAAATTAATTACATTGAAAATAAAGATATAACAGAAAGGATCAACCAGGAGAAAGCTGATCCTTGCAAAGACTAATAAAGTAGATAAATCTCCGGGCTGACAAATCAAAGATCAAAAGACCGCACAGATAAAGAATATTAGAAATGTACAGGAGGATTAATTACAGCTAGAACAGAAGTTCTAAATGTTACAGAGGGGAAAAAAATACCCTCATGACAAAACTTTGAAAATAGACAAAAATCATTTTTAAGAAAATGCAATTTACCAAAACATAGGGAAAAAGAAATATAAAACCTGAACAGATGCATCATGATTAAAGTGGTTCGATCTATAGTTAATTATCCCCCCCATCCCCCCCAAAGCATTCCAGGCCCAGGTGACATTTTAGGCATTTTCTATCAAACTTTTAAGAAAGGTATCATTCTAATACAGGTATTATGCAAACTCCCTAGAATAGAAAAATAAGACCACATCCTCAAGCCATTTTATGAAGTTAATATAATTTTGTTAGCAAAATCAAGGAGCCAGAGTAGGAAAAAAGAAAATTACATTTTAGTAATATCACTTCTGAACACATATTTTTAAGACCTTAAATATAGTATAATATAAATTAATATGAGCAATCCAAACCCAGCCAATGTGTATTTTAAAATATCAGCTAATTATTCTAAATCTTATCAAAAATAGATCTTCTAACGAGAACATTTAATCCATTTCATTTTATTTTACTTTTGATTTAATTCTATAATTATATCCAATGGTTTCTTTTTTTCCATTTTTTTAAGAGACAGTATCACTTTATCATCCTCAGTAGAGTGCTGTGATGTCACAGCTCACAGCAACTTCCAACTCCTGGGTTTAGGCGATTCTCTTGTCTCAACCTCCTGAGTAGCTGGGACTAAAGGTGCCTGCTACAATGCCCAGCTATTTTTTTTTTTTTTTCAGTTAGGCTTGGGCTGGGTTTGAACCCACCACCCTCAGTATATGGGGCCGGCGCCCTACTCACTGAGCCACAGGCGCCACCCTATCCAGTGGTTTCTAATTGTCCTGATTTTTCCTTTTTGTTCTTTTGGGTCTTCCTTTTTTGCATTCTTTTCTGATTGAATATTTTTTTTCCGTTCCTTTTTCTTATGTTTTATTCTTGTTTTAAGTTTTATTTTTCACTGACACATAAGAAACGAATATATCATCTTACAAATAGATAGATCTAACAAATCTGTAATCTTAAACATTTATCATTTATTTGTTATAAGAACATTTGAAATCTTCTAGCCATTTTAAAATATAAAATACATAAACTGTAATCATGAAACTAGGCATTGTTGTACCTTTTTTTCTTTCCATGCTGGTTATAAAACTATTTTTCTTGTGTCATTTCCATGTCTTTATATATCAACATGCATTTTGACTTCCCTACAAATTTCCCAACATCTTTGTCCATTATTTATTTTGTATCTTAGATTTTCCATCTGAAATGTCATTGTGCCTGAACTATTTCCTTTATGATTTCTTTGCTGAAGTTGAAGTTCTTCTGATAGAAAATATCTTTGTTTTAAATTATCTTCTTTAACCCTCATAACTAACAGATATTTTAAATGGATGTGAAAATCACCATCATTTTCTCTTTACTCATTGAAGGCATTCCATTGTCTTCCAGCTTCCATTACTGCTGCTCAGTGGTCACCTGTCAGTCTGATGTTACACCTCTGTAGGTAACTGGGTCTAGCTCTGTGACCAGTTAACTTCTCTGCATTGGTGACTAATTGTACCTCTGTGACTGTTTACTTTCTTTGCATTGGTATTAGCTGTATCTCTGTGATAGGTTAACTTTTCTGCACTGGTGACTAGTTGTATATCTGTGACTGGTTACATTCTTTGCATTGGTATTAGCTATATCTCTGCGACTGGTTAACTTTTCTGCACTGGTGACTAGTTGTATTTCTGTGACTAGTCAACTTCATTGCATTGGTGGTTAGCTGTACCTCTGTTTCTAATTAACTTCTCCACACTGGTGACTAGTTGTATCTCTGTAACTTGTTAACTTCTGTCCCCTGGTGTTCTGTGCCTACCCTGGCATGTGATTAAGTGTGAATATTTGGATTGTCTTCTTTTCTTTTTTCATTCTTTAAAGGCTGCTTGGGTTCTGTTGGGATTCCAGGATTTGAAAATTAATAATTCTAGGTAAATTTTTAGCTTTTATATTTTAAATATTGCTTTGTTCCTCATTCTCTTTTAAATTTCCTTAACGAACCCTGATGAGATATTCATTAATTCTCTCATCCTGACTTTCTTGTCTTTTAACAACTTTCCCCCCCATTTCTTTATTTTCCTAGACTTTTCAAGGCATGCTTTTTGCCTACACATTTAGTTTACTCACCCTTTTGACGTATGTTATTTATCAGCTATTGAGCTGTCCTACTGAGGATTTAGTATTTTAATTTTTCATTGTTGAATATATCATATAGTTCTTTCAAAATATTTTCATAATCTTCTATAGAGTCCATTTTTTTCTAATTCATATTTCTAGCCTCTCATGTCTTTAACTAATATAAATGTCGTTTTTCAAGATAGTCTGTTTTTGAAGGGTTATTTGAATTTCTGGATACATTCTATGTATCTGTTTAGTTCCTTTATACATTAGGTTTAATTTCTAGGAAATATGCTACATAATGGGAAAATATTTTCTAAAATAGTAGTTCATTAATTAACCAGTTATATTGCTGTTCCTTTTCAGCAATTCAACTCAACTGAGATTTTTGTCTCAAAACATATTCAAATTTCCATATTTCACAAAAATCTCAGAAGGATGTGAGCTGAACTTATGTTGAAATATTCAGTATGCAATAAAATCATCGTTTCCTGGGTGCCAATTTGTTGTCTCTCTGTAATGGGTCTTGACTGCTTGCTTCTTGGTTACTGGGTCATTTTTGTTTGTAAGAATCTGCCTCACCCAGGTTAGCTGTGGCTATTTCTGACTATATGAACTTGCTTCTTAAAATGAATAGCCTGCCTTGGACTTGATGGTCCTTCCTCTCTTGTTAGGGTCTGAGGGACCTTAGGGCACTGCTTGAACTTGGTCATGTATGGACAATCTGACGTTGCCCCACGCTCAATAGAGATAGGCTGAGGTTGGATAAATTAATGATTTATTTATTGTCCAACTGCATTTCCCCTTTTAATTTCAACATGGCCCCTTCCTGTCCTTGCTCTAGGTCTAAGCTTTGAGCTTCCCTGAAACTGCTTTAAACTACACGTTTTCTTCCTAGATGAGTTTTGGGCTTTGGTTTTTCTTTATTTTTGCTTCTCTGTGATTCTGATCCCTCTTTCTTTCTACTTCTTAGGAAGGCCTCAGAATTTTTTTTCTTACTGGCATCTTGCTTTCCAGTACAGTTATTTTCTCAATTTTTTAAATGCAAACGTAAACACTGATATATTTATTTATCTGAAAACTTGAGTTGCCATGAAGGCAAGATAGCTCTGTTCTCTGGCTACATCAAAAGGTCACTTGGTAAGGAGGCATTGATTAAAAAAAAAAATGTTTTTAGTGCTTACTATGTCCCAGACAACATTTGAAAACAGGGATTATTTACAAATTCCTTGGGAAGAGCCAAGATAAAAGAAAATGATAATTAAACCTATATTTAGGTAGACATCAAGTCCTATATAGAAAATAAAACAAGGAGAAAGGGAATGTTGAGTGACAAGGGGAAGGCACATTAGTTAGGGAGAGCTCTCTGAATGGCAAGGAAAAGCTGGCCACATTAGTGGGACTGGGGAAAGAGCAGGTGCCTGTGTCTTAAGGAGAAAGTTTGCTAACTTTGAAGGTAAAGTAATGGCCAGGGCTGCTATGGGAAAGCAAGTGAGGTGCAGAATGGTGGGTGACAGAACAGAGAAGCAAAAGTTGGGATAGACCTCACAGGACTCAAGGACTATTATTTGATGTTAGGATACTATTTTATGTGTAATTCAAAGCAATCGGACAATTGCAGACAAGATATCACTATAGAAAATTTATGTATAAAATACATATATATATATTACATGGATGACTATCTAAATGATGCGTGTGTATATAAAATTATTCAATACAGAGGGTGCCAAACATCCTATAGACATTTTAATAAAAAAAAAAAAATCTGTGTTAAATTTGTAATACTCATGTTTGACTTCTGCAATTATAAGAGTTGCTTAACATGACCGGTATTCATCTCTTGATATTGATATATATTGATTATAATTTTATTATTTTTCCTTTTCTTAAAATGTGTACATTTTTTGGCAGTGTGTTTGTGTGTCTAGGAATGGGAAGGCAGAGGGACGTAGGGAGTCCGGCTGGGAGGTCATTGCAGTGGCCCAGATAGGAGACTGAGAGCCGTGGTGGGTGAAGACAGAGATTCAAAAAGCATCTTGAGGGCACGAAAGACAGGGCTCTACTATTAAATGTAGAAAGAGTCAAATATGCTTCCTGGGTTTGGATATTCAGAAAGGGTATTAGTGCCACAAGACTTGAATGGTGTAAGAGATTTCCCTGATGAATCCTTCTCTGTCTGGGCCTCAAAGTCCAGAGAAATGAGCCAGGAAATTCCTTCTGCAGGCACAGTGAGGGCGGGAGTGAGACGGTCACTGCCAGTACGGCTTTTGTGACCCTCTTTGTGTTTCTGTCCATTCAACACATTCAACCAGTATTTACTAAGCGCCTCCTGCATGGCTGACACTTTTTAGGTCCTGAGAACACAGCAATGAGAACACCACCATTGAATACTGACAGCTCTCTGGGAGTATTTGTGCTCTGTGCAAGAGGGCTGTTCCCATCCCTCCCTTCTCATGGGCACCCCTTCCTCCATCATTCCCCCTATCTGCTAGAAGCTTCTTTCGGGTCTTTTCTCTGCAAATCCACCAGCGACCTCCTGGCTCCACACTGGGCAACCTCCCCAGTCTTCCCAGGCCCTCCCAATGTTCCTCCTCCACCCCTAGTCACGGAAGTGTGGTTCTTGTGACTTGTTCCCAGTGTGGTGGAGTAAACAAAAAGTCAGTCATTTTGGATGAGGTGGGGCTGGAAAGATGTAGGGGATCAGCTGAGAGACTATAGACAGCACTAAAAAGTTCCGTGTAACCCAGCAAATCCTTCTAAAATGCACTATTATTACCTCTGTGCCCAAAGAACCAGCCCCCTCTCATTACCCACACCACAAAGGGGATTGCAGCAGTATGGAGGGGACTGGTTTCTTCCCAGTAATTGGTGCTGACCTGACCTCAGCTACAGTTTGTAGAGTGGTCCCCTCTCAGACACCTGCTGTGCCCTTCTCCCCAGTCTCAACAAGAGCAGACCAGTTCGTATTTGTGTAACACTTTGCAAGTGCTTTGTGAGTGCCATCTCACAGGATCTCACTTCATCTTTAAACAACCCTGGGGAAGCATCTGAACATGTAGGTGACTTGTTCAAGGTCACAGTGATATTTTCACTATTACCCTTTGTTCCAAATTTTTAAAATTTATTTTTGTTTTAAAATAATAAGGGAATACAAACGTCTTTGGTTACATGGAGCCCTTTTGTAATGTTTGAGTCCTGGCTATAAACGTGCTCATCACCCAAATAGTGTTCACCGTACCTGTGAGGTAGGTTTTCACCCCTCCTGTCATCCTCCTCTCCCCTCTTGATTCCCACTGAGTTTTACTCTCTTTTGTTTACTCCTGTGCTCATCTGTTATAATTTAAGTCTGTGATGAGCCCGTGATGTTTGTTTTTCCATTCTATAAATACTTTCACTTGGGAGAATGGTCTCAATTCCATCCAAATTGTTGCAAGAGGCATTTATCCTTTTTTACAGCTGAGTATTACTCCATGGTATACGTATGCCCTATTTTCTTAATCCACTCATGAATTGATGGAGACGAGTCACTCCCACATCTTTGCAATTGTATTGCAATGAACGTTTGAGTACAAGTGTCTTTTTGATAAATTGACTTCTTTCCTTTGGGTAGATACCCAGTAGTGAATTTGCTGGATTGAATTATAGCAGAGTTTTTGCTGGGAAGGGATATAGGTGCTTGTGTCCATTTAACCATCTTTTCCTAATCCTGTCCTCTGACTTTTTTCTATTTCTAGTCTCTCATGATCACTCTGATGACTCCACATAACACTTTTAAAAATATGACTGAACCATGGTTTAGAAATTCCCCTCCTTTGGATACCACAATAGAGTGGACATACTTAGAGATACATATTTTCACATATCCAGGATATTTTTACAGAAGCTTGCTGGAAACAAAATTACCATGTAATAACTTTTTAAAGAGAAACATTGTGACTGAATTTCAGAAAGGATTGCTACTACTGCAGCCAGTGGATGTCAGAGTTTTAGACAACGCTGTCAGATGGCCCTCTGTCCCCTCTAAAGAGACACAGGAGGCTCAGTTGTGGGTGTTTCTGCTGTCAGCCTGTCTGTAATGCTGATTAGGAAAAAGTGACTGATTTCACCACTGCTAAGTTTCACACTAAGAACAAAAAGTAACATTTCTGCCAGCTGTTTGAAAAACAGTTCATGTGCTATATATAAGTAAAGAGTGAAAGGGGATGTCAACACTTCTATTTTTATACCTGATTCTACTAAAGCTATTTTTGTATTGATAGCTAACAAAATATGTAATTATAATACATATGTACACCATTCTATATTTATCTGTCAACACATGTGTGCATGTGGTGTGTGTGTAGAGGCTGAAAGTTTGTGTCTACCCAAAATTCCTATGTCCAAATCATATCCTCCCAATGTGATAGTATTTGGAGGTTGGTCTTTAAGAAGTGATTAGGATCAGATGAGGCCATGAGGGTGGGGCCCTGGTCTGATGGGATTAGTGCCCTTATGAGGAGAGACACCAGAGAGGCTACTCCTGCTCTCTGACCACGTGAACACACAGGAAGTAGGTGGCTGGCCATCTATAAGCCAGGAAGAAAGCCGGCCAGAGAATATGACCACACTGGCTCCCTGATCTTGGACTTCCAGCCTCTAGAACTGTGAGAAATACATTTTTGTTGTTTAAACCCTTGAGTGTTAATGTTTTGATGTAGAAGTCTGAGTAGTCAAGTGCAATATGTTTACATACAAACACACACATTTTTTCATTGACCCAAAAGGAAAGGTTCACGGATGCAACTAAAGAATTTTAATCCAAGCATTTCATATTTCAACTCAAGGATTCTGTCCTTCGACCTCTAGAAAGCTTTAGAAAAATGATCTATTTCTTCTTGATTCAGATTCTGACCCTTGGTGGCTCCAGTATTTCTAGGTTGCTACAATAACTTAGCCTGCACACTACCTTCATGGTGAATCTTACTTTCTTACGGAGCCCCTCACTAACCTTACATTTCTTCTGCCCTATTTTCTATTGGCATTACAAGAAGTCCCAGAATTCTGACACACGCTGTCTCCCCTATCCAATGAGAATGTTATCGATTGCTTAGAGATCTCTGGCTCACATGGAAGGTTTCCATACCTGGGGCCAGCCTTTTCTCCCTATTTTCAGAAAGCCTTTTATTTTTAACTAAAAAAAAAATGGGATGAGTAGGTCTGTAAATATAATACTTCCAATCATTGTGATGTATAAAAGTCACTTATACTAGGATTTAAAAAAAAAACAAACCTGATAGGGTGGTGTCTGTGGCTCAAAAGAATAGGGCACTGGCCCCAAACACCGGAGGTGGCGGGTTCAAACCCAGTACCGGCAAAAAACTGGAAAAAAAAAAACCCCTGATATTCCATAAGAATGATTTCCTTAGATAAAATCACAGGTACAGAAGAGCAGCTCACAATGGGGCAGAAGATTAAGTACAGATTTCAGAACACAGTTAGACTCCTGTACCTGTAATGTACTAGCTCTGTGACTTTGAATGAGATACGTAGTTTTCCTGGCTTCAATTTTGTGATCTTAGAAGTAGAATGACAATACTAGTCCTCAGGGTCATTAGGAAAATGAACACAATTTACGTCGAGTCCCTCATTTGATTCTTGGCCCACGATTGTTCCTACATGGTAATAATATAGTGGTTATTATTTTTATTACTTCTTTTAATACTTTCACCACTGCTGCCTTTCTCACCTTTAGCCCTTACAAAACACAGATTAATCCCCGTATCTACAGCGCACTGCTCTGAGGGTCACTAATTGCTCTGGGTTTTCAATCATAGAGGGATGGGCTGTTTTCTCAGATCTTTCATTCTCTGTCCAGGTGATTATGGAAAAAATGTGTAACCTCTCTGTGCCTCAGTTTCTTCATCTGTGCCAAGGGAACAAATATCCCCACCTTCTAAGTATTCAATCTCTGAGGATTAAATGCAACAATCTAAGTGTATGAACATGTGGGAACCCCTGAGAAGGGCACTTTTTACTTCCTAAGTCAAAGCTTATAAGAAGTTATAGTTTCTATTGGTAATGATTAATATTATTGTTTTTATGATACATCCCTCCCCTGATAAACAAACAGATAAAACAAAACCCATGTAAGAATTTCTTTCTTTTTTTTTTTTTTAAGAATTTCTGAGAAAGCCAAACTACAACACTGAAATCTTCTCCTTGTTTATGCCATGCCAGTTCTTATCACGAGATTCTCTCTCCTATGCCTAATCCCCAAATTATTTATTCATTCACTTTATAAGGGAGCGATGTTACACAGAGGAAATCAAGCCAATTCTAGAAAAGGCTGTCAAAAGGCACGCCCCCAAGTGGATTTTTAAAAAGATACTAAATAACCTATTGTACCCAAAGAAAAGATAAGTAAACAGATACAGTCACAACATATACCATGGGGAAAAAAATCTCAAAGTGAAAATGTAGTTACATAAACAGCTACTGAATAGTATAAGTCCTATAAATCCATAATCTCCTAGGCCACTCTTCCACTGGGATAGTGGCTTCCCTTTCTTATCCTCAGGCATCTATTGAAGATGAAGCCACAGTGAGTCTCTTAAATGACTTACATTTTGGGCTGCAATTTTTAAAGTATTTAAATTTTATGTAGATATGCATAAAGGCAGTTTTGTATTTCTGGATTTGGAGGGAGATAACATACTTCCCACAACCAAACCGCTCTGAAATAATTAAGGACTGCATTGAATGCTAATTAAACCCAGAAAATATGGAGGGGAAAAAATTAAAATTCCAGGATCATTTAAAATAGACTCTGCAAGGTATTTTGAAAGATACAAAGGTCTAGGGCTCGGCACCTGTGGCTCAAGTGGCTAAGGCGCCAGCCACATACACCTAAGGTGGTGGGTTCAAATCCAGCCCAGGCCCACCAAACAACAATGACAGCTACAACCAAAAAAAAAATAGCCAGGCGTTGTGGCGGGCGCCTGTAGTCCCAGCTACTTGGGAGGTGGAGGCAGGAGACTCGCTTGAGCCCAGGAGTTGGAGGTTGCTGGCTATGCCACAGCAATCTACCCAGGGAGACAGCTTGAGGCTCTGTCTCAAAAAAAAAAAAAAAAAAAGATACAAAGGTCTAGCCAGTGACTGAAAAATTAAAGAGTGGATATTTATGTTTTTTAAAAAAATTATTTGCAATTTCTCAATGATTATATTTATGAATATGCCAAGACGTTTTATGACTTTATGACCAAGACTGGATTATGTAAGTTTTGGCTAAACTATCAAATCCTAGATCATGAGATTTTTTTTTTTTTTGGAGACAGAGTCTTATTTTGTCACCCTTGATAGAGTGCTGTGGCATTATAGCTCACAGCAATCTCAAACTCTTGGACTCAAGTGATTCTCTGGCCTCAGCCTCCTGAGTAGCTTGGGACTACAGGCACCCACTACAACATTGGCTAATTTTATAGAGATGAGGTCTCACTCTGGCTCAGGTTAGGTCTCAAACTCATGAACTCAGACAATCTACCCACCTTAGCCTTCCAGAGTGTATGATTATAAGCATGAGCCACTGTGCCCAGCCTTTCTCGATCATGAGATTTTGAAAACGGTTTGACAGAATAATGTTTATAGACATAAGTCTGCTCTAGATTTATTTTATAGAACCCTATCTCAACATTTTGGTTGACATTTTCCATCATTAGTAAAGCCATTCTAAAATTTTGTTTATAAGGTCTTTTATATTTAATTACTTTAAAACTCTATAAGTGAGGGTGACGCCTATGGCTCAGTGGGTAGGGCACTGGCTCCATAAACCCAGGGTGGCAGATTCAAACCTGGCCTCAGCCAAACTGCAACAACAACCAAAAAAATAGCTGGGCGTTGTGGCAGGTGTCTGTAGTCCCAGCTACTTAGAAGGCTGAGGCAAGAGAATTGCCTAAGCTCAGGAGTTGGAGGTTGGTGTGAACTGTGATGCCACAGCACTCTACTGAGGGCAATAAAGTGAGACTCTGTCTCAAAACAAAACAAAACAAAAAACTATTTAAGTGAGAAAATTAGTTATGACTTTTTTCCGGCAACCTTGTCGATAGAGTAAAGCCATTTGGAGAATTTGGAAGTCCTAGAGAAAACGGTTTATTTTCAGCCCCCTGTACAGAGGTGGCCCTGATGAAAGTGAGGGTTTACCCAGAAGGGCTTCCTTAGTAGACCTGGTTACAGGGGAATTCTCTGGGATTGCAGTAGATCACCATGAGGAAATCAAGTCTGCAGACACAATTATGTATTTTTCTACTTTTCTTCTAGAAACACAGCAACTTTTTCCCTCATCATGGAATGAAAAGAAAACAGAAATGGAATCTAGGAGAAAGCTACTAGAAGCAGCAGTCTAGTTCTGCGTCCCCTGCAAATCTGAGTGGAGAATGACTCTGGAGATAATTAGAAATCCAGGGATACAAATGAATGTCTCCTTTCTAGTGAAAAGCTGTTTATAATCCTAGGAAGCCTCAAATTGGTCTGAGAAAGAAAGAACCTGGTGGAGAAAATTAAAGGGTTACGAGCCCTGAAAGCCTTCGAGAACATGGTAAGAAATTCTCGGATGATCCTTGAGGATCATAACAGAGATACAAGTTGCATTAGCTTAGACTCTCCTCGTTAGCTATGTGATGGTGACTTTGCTTTAAAAAATGACAGTGAATTTTTAATTAATGCATTACCATCAGCGTGTAAGAAACTTGGGCATTCTCTGATATTCACACTTAGTCAAAGACTTTCCATTTGAGCCTCTGCAGAGCTGAAACCTCACTGCTTGGTGACAAAACCCTGACTTTAATTAAGCAGAGTGTCTGAGTAAAAACATTTTCCTACAAAACTCAACATCCTGAGATACTGGGTCAAGACGGGGGATTGATCCACAAAAACTTACTGCAGTATCCACAGTGGGGACTTTTTCTAAAGGTCTTAAGCTCCAAATGTTACCCGGAATCTCGCGCCTGTGGAAAAGAAGAGTTTTGAGAACAAAGTGGCGGCTTCAAATAATTATTGTGATGGAAACGTGGCCATTGGTGTCGGGAATGTTCTAGCGCCTTTCGTTACCCTGAAGAAGTGGTAGAAAGGAAGCAAATACCTCTAAATTCAGATAAGAGCACCAAGGAAAGGGAATTCTAATTATCATTTTTTTTAAAAAAAAAACTCTTTAACTGCAAGTTATGATTCAAGTTGATTTCTCCTTCAAATTTCTTATGTGAATGTTAAATGATAGAAAAACAGTGGTTTTCTCAAAATTAGAATGAAGAAATTTGAGTGGATTCAGGTGAATCTGAGTATCCTGACCTTTGTATAAATTGCTTTAAATCTTCCTCACCAGCACGACTTCTTTCTCTTCTCCCCTTTCAGAGGGAGCTGCCTTCTCCCAGGTTGAGGATACAATGAAGACCTTCCATCGCAAGGGATGCTTGTCTCCAAAAAATCCCCACTCGTCACCCCTCGTGGCCTCCAGGCCCATACTGGGGTCACGTTCAACTAACCCAGGGGAAACGAATGCCACATCTGGGAAGGAGTCAATGTACACACTGCAAAACGTGGTTAACTTCTGCCAGAAGAAATTAAGATATACATGTGTGAAAATGGAACATAAGTGTACTTGTCCACGGTGGAAGGAAAAGAACTTTGGATTAGCCGGATGTATCAATATGGGCGTACTTATGAGAGACTCTGGATTCCACATGTTAGCTTGAGAACTGGGAAAGGCTGTCGTAATTTGCTCATATTGTCTACATCAAAGAAAGCTGAGATGTGGAATTTCCTTGCAATAACCTAGAAGAATAAGGCTAAAGGGAGGCTTAGGGAGACACGAATGTTGGAGCACATTTATAATGTGTGGCTGACTCACCCACTTCCTCGTTGTGTGTCTGGGCAGGGCTCCCAGGATGCTCTTTTCACAGAGGCAGGGAGCCCCGTCTTGCTGAGGAGCACCACCGACCCTGGGGAGCTCTGGGGACACCCCCTGCAGGACGAGGTACTGGCAGGTTCTCTTGAAGAAAAACCCGGCCACGCTGTGAGGAGTGTGCCCTGCAAATCTTCCTCCTGTCCTTTCTCGAAGAGACTGGGAGCCATTAACTAGACTAACTGTGCCTTTCAGAAAGGGAAGCAGGGCCATTACTGCATCTGGGCGCTGAGCTAGCAATAATTCTGAGGGATTCAAGTCACCTGAAGTCTACTATCAGGTGAGGACATAGCAAGGCTGGGTGAAAAATTGGTTTCAGGCCTGACCCCGTTGCCCAGTGTATCCAGTGGGGCCGTAAATTTATCCAAGGTTCCTTCTCCACTTTTGAATGTGCAGTTAGAAAAGACAGACTTGGCAAGTGGACTCAGGCCCTCATCAGCTTCCAGACACATCTTTTCTAAGACTGCCTGAAAAATGGTCAAAATCTGCATTCGGCTGTGTTCACAATCACTTTTCTTCTTTTCAAAAGGATACCCTACCCTTTACCCGTTCCAAATTTTATTATAGCATGCTTCATGGGGTTAGCAAACTTTCAGGGCACCTAGAAAGTTCTAATGGTAAGGTTCCCTGGGAAGGGGAAGCCTTCCTGGTCCCCTGGGTCCTCCTAGCTCCCTCCATCTCACACAGATGTTTAATGGCAGTGAAGCTCAGCTCATTCATGTTAAGTATTTCAAATTTGGAACAAGTGAAGGAGTAGAGTGACACTGATTTTTCTAAATATAAGTAAAATGCTGTCACTGACAACAATTTTTTTTCAACTTCTCTTCACTTTGGAGAAACCCAAGTGTGATTTATTTCAGGTTGGATTTGCATGATTTAGTGAAGGATTAAGGCCTAGTTAACAAACTGTGTCATGCAATACTCCAATTATGAATCCGTCCTTGTGTACTACCTCATAACAAAAAATAACCCACGATGTTATTTTTGAGAAAGGTAAAGACGTGTGAGAACATACACAACTCTGCAGAACTCTGGTCATGAGTAGGCAAGAGAACTTCTGCTGCTTCTGATTATATCACACGGGGCCACATTATTCAGCAGATTGGCATGGACACAGGACGGGATGACAAGTTGAAAATTCACTCCCCATTCAATGTGGATTCAGTTATTTCAGTATTTCCCCGGCACTGACATTAAAGGCAATGACATGTTAAAATATTAGTTTTTTAAACATTTAACCTTTTCCCCTCCACTAATTCTACACGGCATGATTTGGGGGCACACAGGAAGAGATGAGAGTGAGGGAGGGGAGGTGGACGGCAGGGATCCTCCACACTGGCTGCAATACGGATGTAATTGACTAAAGGACGGCCTGTCCTGTAGCTGTGTTTGTACCGGAAACGTTTTCAGCTTTCTCCAAGGTGTAAGGAAATGACAAAGGTTAGCCAGAAGGGTAGCAGGTGGTGACAGGCATTCCATACTCTGACTCAAAAGGTTATAAACTGAAGATGAGCAAACTTTCTTAGTGCATGAGAGCACTTGTGATCATTGCTTGAAGCTAGAATGAGGTATTCCAGGGATCAATACTACAACGTATGACATTATTTTAGCCATTGTATATGATGTGTTATTCCCCTAGCTAGAGCATGACATGCAAAGGACCACAAAAGGCTTCAAGGAAAGGTTAATTTTATAAGATGAGAGACATGTTTTGTAGGAAACTAGAGCTCAAAACCTGACATCTGAACATGCAAAAACCCACATCCTCCCTGAAAATGTCCCTTATGCCCTGTAAGACACAACCTCACACCAGATGGACCCTGACCTAACATGGCCCCGAGGACTGTCCTTCCAGAGCTCATGTCCTGCCAGGTCATGCCCTGGGCAGTGCGTCTCCCTCTGAGCAGCAGATCTGGCACTTCTGCTCAACCTTGTGATCTCAGAGCTTTGGCGTTGCCTGGCACTCAAAAATATTTGCTGAAATAGTGCTGGTTTTGTATTTTTCTTAAATTATGAAGAATGCTTTGTATTTCTTGGATATTTTTAAATTGAAGTACAATGTACGTATTATAAATTGCACACAAATCTGAAGATTACAGTGGCATGAATATTGCCAAACGTATACATCCAGTAACCTTATCCCACATCTAGAGATACAACGTTGCCATCACCCAGGAGCCTTCTGGCAGCTCCTTTCCTATCAAGTTCTGTTGGTTCCCACCAACCACCGTAAGGATTTCCATCACCATACACAAGTTTTACTGGCTTTTGGCTTTCACGTAAATGGAAATACGTGGTCAGCACCCTTTGGACCAACTGTGATGGTTGGAAACTTTCTCCAGGTCACTGAATTTATCACTATTTAGTCGCATTGATGCTGAGTAACATTCCTTTTTATGAAAACAGCACAGTATTTCTCATTTTTTGTTGATGGATGTGGGTTTGAGTCTAGTTTTTATTTTATGTAATGCTGCTATGCGCAGTTCTTGTATAAATCATTTTGTGTACATGCGAACTCATTTCTCCTGGGTCTATAGGCCCAGTAGTAAAATTTCTGTGTAATAGGTGCCTATTCAACTTTCTAGAAACCTCCCAATGCTTTTCCTACAAGCTTATACCATTGCACACTCCATCAGCAACATATGAGAGTTATGGTTGCCCTTTCATCCTTGCTAATACTTCATGTTACTGGATTTTTCAATTTTAGTCACTCCTGTAGGTGGGTATGGACATTACATTATGGTTTTATTATGTATATCCTTTAGTATTAGCAGGACTGGGCACCTTGTGAGTTGATGTTTCTGAAGTATATGTTCAAATATTTTGCCACTGAAATTTTTTATTGATTTGTATAATGTCCTTATGTAAATAAGTGCTACTTCTTTGTATTATGTTTTTTCCCGTTATGTAACTTGATATTTCTTTTTCTTAATGGTATCTGCCAAATGATTTTAAGAACTTCATAATATTTCCTATTATATAGTTATGATCATTAACATCAATAGCTGAACTGTGTCTAAGGTTTATTAAGTAATACTGTAACAAACATGCTTGAAAAATCCTTCTCTGTCCCAAACCCCCATATCATGTCCTATATTAAATAACACAAAACTAGCTATTGAAAAACTCAAACCAGCTCACCTGGGGGCCTGGGTTTTAATTTTACTTTTCTGCTGATTATGATTTTCAGATACAAATTATGATTTTCCTATTCCTGGAATAACGTGGCCATATTTCTTACCTATTAAAATAGAGCCCTCCTGGGTGGTACCTGTGGTTCAAAGGAGTAGGGCACCGGCCCCACATACTGGAGGGTTCAAAGCTGGCCCTGGCCAAAAACTGCAAAAAAAAAAAAAAAAAAAAAAAAAAGAGCCATCCCCCAAAATAATTTGGAAAAAAGAAAAGAGAATAGGTGCAAAGCTCCGCTCTGGATATGCATTTTTGCGTGTTATAATCAGATCAACCTAAGTTGCATTTTCATTTCCTTTTTATAACTGAAGAAGCTAAGATCTAAAAACATCCACACATATCCAATTAGCAATTGGTAGAGAGAGAATTCAAGTCCAAGGGGTCTGTCTCTGACACTCAGGGCTTCTCTCCCTTTACTTGCCATCTTCCAGATATAATTCTTAGAAAACAGAGTTTCACAACCAACATAAAAACAAAATTTACATTAGTCCCTACAGGGACGTGTCTAGAACTCACTTTCTAAATAGTGACATCAATTTATAAAGAAATTCCAAGATGGAAAAAAAAATAAATAAAACCTGACTTTTCACATTACTTGAATAGTGAACTGTCTTTTATCTGGTCATTCTGGATACATAGAGTATCAGAATTAATGTCTTTCTCCTTGAAATCTAATATGAACTTAGCAAATTAGAATACATCAAACCAGAGTCATTATCTGCTAAGTAAATTATGGCTACTACAGGAGCAATGATCAGGATCATAGACTTGAAAGGAAAACATTTTTGGGGGGCCCAGGAATGTACAGTGGGGACAAGGGCAATAGTAACTGAATTTTGAGCCTTCTGATATACAAGTTCACTGTCATAACATCTGGATTTTGGAATAATAAATGTAAAAAACTGGTGACAGAACTGCCACATCTGATTTCTGGGAAATTCCTATCACAAAGAGAGGGACGCCACCATCAGTAGATACAGAAGCTTCCATTTTGTCATGAAGTCCCAAGTCCCAGGTGCACCTGTATAGTGCTAGGGCTGAGGGGTGTTGCTTTTCCAGATTGCATGATGTCAAACACTGAGTTTTTACATTGTCTGCTTGGGAAAAAGAAAAGAAAAAAGGAGGAGGGAGGAGTTGAAAACAGGTGGGTAGAAATCTAAAAGACATTTTCAGGTCTGTAAAGGAACGGACCTTAAATGTTTCCCTGCTAGCTTAAGGGTAATTCACAGGTTAAAATTTGATGACCTAGATTGAAGTGGGGGCTGAGCAAGATGGCAGATTAGAAACAGCTCTTTACTAACCAGTCACGGTGAGACAGGGAAACTTGAACTCCAGCCAACCCAACTCTGGCTGGAGGAAGTTTTGCAGGACATCACTTCAAGGGCACAGTGAAGCAGTGGTGGACTCCTGGAGCAGTTGAGGTGGCCTGGAACTGAGAACAGCTGGCAGAGAGAGCAAGTGCTTGTGTCTGAGCAAGGGGCAGCCAACCAGCCCTCACACAGACGGGAAAGGGCTGTCCTACAGCTCATTGATTTTGGACTAAACAGCTCCAGTGAGCAGTTTCAACTGCTTAAACAAGTAAGGGGACTCAAACAGCATCCAGCGGCTGGGATTCTATATCAGTCAGGGTGGATCTCCCATTGGCTTGGCTGCTAACTGGGTGGTGCCATTGTGGGAAGACTGTGTAGGAAGAACGGTTTGCAGGGTCCCAGCACAAAGCTGCTATGGCATGTTTGCTGAGCTCCAGAAACCAAACTTGGGATGAGCTGAGTGGACAGTGCACCCCCAGGAAGACCATGTTGTTGTCCAGGGGCACTGTTCAAAGAACTCCTAAGGAAGCTGGCAAGAGCTTTAGGACTCCAATCACAAGGAGACTAAAAGGGACCAGGTCCTGACTGAGGACAAACTCCTCCACAATTAGAAAGTGGCTTCCAGCTTCATTTGATTGTATATATAGCAAAAAAAGCGAGAGTGTTTTCTGTCTCCTAACCCCACAGTACCAACTGGTGTCCAGGAAACATATATGTTATATATATATATATGTACATTATATAATTATATACTCTGTATGTTTTACATATGTATAGTGTATGTATATATATATATTTTTTCACATACACACATATATATTGGGTGGCCATAAAGTTCATGTACAATTTAAAAAATAGTGTCCAATTTAAATTATAACTTTATGGCCAAACTGTATATATGTATATGTATGTATGATGCATATGTATATATTTCTTCTGTTTCTTTTCTCCTTTTCACAGTTTTTTTTCTTATTTTTTCTATTTTTTGTTGTGGTCATTGTTGGTTTTGTTTTGGTTTTTTCTTGTTGTATCTTTATTTTTGCCTTTTTACTTTCTTCAATAGCAAGGGCTCCTCCATTTTTGCTTTTTTTTTTTTTTTTGCTGCTTTTATTCTTTCCTCCTTTTTTACATTTCTTCTTTGATTTCTCTTTTAGTAGAGATTTTAAGGCTTTTCTCATCATTCCCACACAAATTTCTCATACAACAAACAAGATATCCCCCTTTATCTTTTATAATTGTATTTTTAATTTCCTTCATTTTTATTTGTTATGACTTTTATTCCTTTTCTCTGAGTGCTGTGAGGTCATGGCATTGGTCTGATTGGGGGTCAAGGCACTGATCTGGCTCAAGGAGGTCACAGGCTCATGGTCCAGGGTGTCCTCCAGCCTTGGCTTTGGAAAGACAAAATTGGTAGTTTCCCACCATGTCATACTGCTGATGTTTATGTCTTTTCTTTTTCTTCTATATTTACCAGAGCTGGGGTCTTGATTTTGCTCAAGCTTTTAAGGCACTCCTGACTTCGAGGAACCTGCCCAGCCTGGCTCTGCAAAGGCCAGGATTTGCAGACGTGCTCATAGCACCTTGCTGATCACCATCATCAATCCTGTGGTTCTTTTTATCTCTTTCTTTCCTTCTTCTCTTCTTCTCTTCAATTCTATTCTTTCACCCCCCTTTTTTATTCTTTTTATCTTTTTTTCCCCTCCCTTCTTGCTCTTTACCCTTCTCTTCCTTTTGGCTTTATACCAAAAGGAAACTTCAGCACCTAAGCTCTGAGACAAGGTAATGTAAAGTGAAGGAGGTGGCGAGAAGGAAAAAGTAAGAGGAGGAAGTAAAAAAGAAGAAAAAACACATTTAGGTGTGGGGTGAGTTCCCACATAAAATTAAATGAAACGTGCTCTTTTAATTCCAGAAACTAAGCGAAAAGACTCGTAAGTATTATGCATTTTTGTTGAAGCCTAGTGACCTGGGAAAGCATGGCAGGTCCTGCAGGCAAGGCGTAGCAACCTCCTGCATGGAACTCTGACCATGCAGTCAGCCAGATCCCATCTGTGCAGGAGACATGGCTCAAAGGTTGATATGAGTGAAAACTCCATCGTAAAAGCGGGGTGCTTCCAAAACCACAAGAATATAGAGTTGCAAACTTAATTGAGGACATGAAAGAAAAAGTTTTACTCCCCTGTTTGTCCTGACCTTTAACTTTGACAATGAAAGTCAGATAAGGTAGGGTTGTTTTAGGTCTTTAGAGAGGAATAGCCTGAGGCTAGTTTTAAGATGGTTATCTTACTTTCCCAAACTTTCTGTCTTTTGCTTAAGGCAAGACTTAAGATGGCTATCTTATTTTCTGAACTTTCTGTCTTTTCTATAGTTTAAGATAAAAATAGAGAATGTTAAGATGATTGATCAATGTGGTGTACATGATTAGTTTACTATAAAAGGTGATCGTTGAATAAAGACATTTTGCTACTGCCACCCAGAGTAGGAGTCATTTCTTGCTTTCATACAATTCCAGGAGCAAGCTTGCACCCACGGCCAAGCCATCCTCCTCTCCCCATGAGAAATCACCACCCAACAATTGGTATAGTCAACATTTAGGAGGAACCAACAGAAAAAGTCTAGCAACATGAAAAACCAAAACAGAACAACCTCCCCCAAGGGATCATGAGGTAGCTACTGCAAAGGATTCCATCTATAATGAATTAGTGAAAACAACAGAAAGGGAATTTAAAATATGGGTGGTAAAGGCAGGAAAGGGAATTGATGAGAAAGTGAAAAAACAAAACCAAAAAATGGAAGAAAGATATGAAGGCTATAGAAAGGACATGGTGGAGCTCAAGAAATTGCAGGAGTCAGTCAGGGAACTTAAAGATGCACTAGAAAGTATCAAAATCAGATTAGATTATGGAGAGAACCTGGAGTTAGAAGACAAGGCTCTTGAGCTAAATCCGGTAGTTAAAGAGGCAAAAAAGAAGAGAGAGAAAGCAAAATATTTAATGAGAGAATTATGGGACTTTAGGATGTATTCAAACATGTGAATTATAGGTATGTAATTCTTCTTCCCTTAAAAGGAAAAGAACATCCTTTGTATTATAAATGAAAATTTCCCAAGTTTCCCTAAAGATTCCAAAACACTCATTTTAGAGGGATACTGAACCCCAGGTCATCTCAGTACAAATAGAGCATCTCTAAGACACATTGAAATGAACCTGTTCAAAATCAAGATGAAAAGAAAATTCTGCAAGCAGCCAGGAGTAAGTGGGAATTGACCTACAGGGGCAGATTCATCAGGGTGACCACTGAAACTTTCCAAGCCATAAGAGAATGATCATCTACATTTAACTTTCTTAAACAAAACAATTTTCAGCCCAGAATGCTGTATCCTGCTCAATTAATCTTCAACATTTATGGAGAAATCAAATCCTTTATTGATATGCAAACATCAAGGAAATTTGCCCCATCAAACCCAGCTGCTCTACAGAAAATACATAGACCTATTTTTTTACACTAACCATCACTATGGACCACCAGCAAAGTAAACTATTGGTGCCGTTACCAAGGAAGCAGGCTGAACAATGGATTGTAAGCTCGAAGCTTGCAGGAGGTGGGCTTTCCCATATGTGTTGGGGAAAAGGCCTCAAGTAACCTTCCCAGCTGCTATATATGGACAACATATGCTCCTCCCCTGAGCCCCACCCCCTCCACTGGAGTTCCGGGGCTGATCAATTTCCACCTGTCAAGTCTGTTCCTTAAGGTCCAGGAGCTGCCACTTTGTTTCTGCAAGCCCTGGTCAACTGCCACTTCATCTCTTCAAACCTGCTATCCCGTTTCCTACATAGGTTGCTACATAAGTTGTTACATATCATATTACATAGGCTACTACACATTCTGTTATATAGGTTGCTACTATCTTGTTACATAGGTTGCTACATACCCTGTTACATAGGTTGCTACAGTAAATACCCAGAAACTAAAGGACAAAACCCAGCCTCCATAATGGGGTAAAGGATAAAACTAAGCAATGGACTCTCACAAAATAAGATGAATAGAACTCTACCATACTTATCAGTTCTCTTAATAAATGTTAATGACAGCTTGGCATCTGTGGCTCAATCGGCTAAGGCACCAGCCACGTACACCTAAGGTGGTGGGTTCGAATCCCCAGCCCGGGCCGCCAAACAACAATGATGGCTGCAACCAAAAAATGGCCAGGTGTTGTTGCGGGCACCTGTCATCCCAGCTACTTGGGAGGCGGAGGCAGGAGACTCGCTTGAGCCCAGGAGTTGGAGGTTTCTATGAGCTGTGATGCCATGGCACTCTACGCAGGGGGATAGCTTGAGGCTCCATCTCAAAAAAATAAAAATAAATGTTAATGACTTGAATTCTCCACTAAAGAGGCACAGACTGGCTGACTGGATGAAAAAGTATGGCAACTTTACATCTTTTATATTAATCTGGATAGAATTAAAGTACATTCTTCTTAGTAAAGTATCATAAGAATGTAAAAGCAAATATCCAAATTGCTCAATCCTCATGTGAAGCCAGTAGGGGATATAATACATGTCCACATAGGAGAAAAACTCAATTCAAGTTGGGGGGAGGGTAAATGGGTACGGGGGGGCATTAGTGTGCTCCCACTTGATGGGCACAACCATGTAGGGGTGTATGGCACACTTTTGGGGTGGGAGACACAACTATAAGAGGGACTCTACCTAACAAATATTGTGACCTGGTTATTTGTACCCTCAACTTCAAATTAAAAAAAAAATTTGATGACTTAAAAATGTATACAAAGGCAAACTTTAAAATCATTATTAAAACAGAGATTGTATACATTATAGTGTCTTGTACTTAAACACATTTTCACCCTCCCCATACTGGTAAATGACATCAAGTGTACAATACCCAGTAATAGAATTTAGTTCACACCACTTATAGTTTGGCGGTTTTATTTACATTGATGACATCAGAAGCTACCCTCCGCAGATCTTATAGGAATGCGCACTTTGAATTCTTATGGCAATAGGCAATGTAATTTTGCATTACAAAAAGTGCTTTTGTGACCTGGAGAATCTGCTCACTTTCTCTCTTTGCTAATGCAAAAATCAAGACAGAGGCCAGATGATTTACTTAATTTCAATCAAGACTTTCACAGAGACTCAGGGCCACAAACAAGATTTATGGCTCTTTAGAAGGTACAGTACATATAACAAAATTGCTTCATAAACCATATTTTCTTAAAGTTAAATGAAAATCAAATAGGTGCTAATCTTACTTAGTGTGTACCTGGTGCCACTTGCCACCGTATCTTTATTCAGATAATTTAGCATAATATGACACTTTCCGTTTGTTGTTTTTAAATATCACTCTGCTCGGGCATTTTTAACATAACTCCGTGAGCTTTGGAAGGCCACCTGACACATTTTCCAGTGGAAGATTCTGTGATATTCCCACAATGTCCTATGGATCCCAACACTTAGTCTAGTAAAGCCAGTTATCTCAGATAACTTGGCAGAAAGGGGCTTGGGTAGAAACCTATCCCTCTGACAAATCTGAACCCCAAACTGTCTTAAGTTTAATTAGTATCAGTCATCTCAATCCTTTTCTCTTCACTGGATACCTGCTTACAAAAAAAAAAAATCATGTGTGCTGGCAGGTGCACGCCCATCAGTGATGGTAAATTAGAAGTTTCTGAGTAGATAAACTAATTTGCAAATTATACATAACTCACAGAGACTTGGCCCTCTCTTTACTCCCTCTTCCCCAGTGGTTCTGACTCATCGATGTGGCTTGGCATCCTGGTGGAATGAGATTCCTTGGGACACTGAGGTCAAGGCCATGTTGATTCTAGCCTGCGACTGTAACATTATAGCATTTCTTACAGGCTGTGCACACGGCCACGGCTGCCCCATAGATAAATGTGTAATCTGTCACAGTTGATCCTGGACACATGCAGATCAGAACAATTTATCAGCAGGACTATCTTGTCACTATGGTGGAGAAAACAATTCAAAGTATATGAATGGTTGGCATGGCACCCATAGCACAGAGGTTATGGCGCCAGCCACATGCACTGAGCCTGGCGGGTTCAAGCCGAGTCCAGGCCAACTGAACAACCATGACAACTGCAACAAGAAAATAGCCAGGTGTTGTGGCAGGTGCCTATAGTCCCAGCTACTTGGGAGGCTGAGGCAAGAGAATCACTTAAGCCCAAGAGTTGGAGGTTGCTGTGAGCTGTGACGCCATGGCACTCTACCAAGGGTGACATAGTGAGACTCTATTTCAAAATAAACAAAAACGTGAACAAAACAAAACAAACAAAAGACCCCAAAGTATATGAATGGAAATCCTCCATTCTGCCAAGAAACTTTTGAGGTTCTCCATCAGAGAATTCTCTCTCTTCCTACCACCAGATTATAGTTCTTTTGTATTTTATGTAACTATTCTCACAGATGGCTCTGGATACAGACTTTATTTCCATCTCTGTACATCCCCTTTGCCCAAATGTAAGGCACCCTAGGATAAATATCTCTGTCTGTGGGTCTGTCTATCTATTTATCTATCTATCAATCCATCTATCCATTCACAAGTCCTAATACAAGATGTTTGATGTAAGCTTCCAGCGCAGATATGTTAAATGTAATTTAATAACATCAACTGTTATTTTAATGGTTCTCAAGATGTCTCTATTTTCAGTTTTTAGTAGACCTGTGCCTAGGTTATTTGTATTAAAAATGGTATTAAAATAAATAATAATATATTATGCACTCATTTATGTAAAAAATAACTTGGCATAAGAATTTTTACCACTGCACCAGGGAAATAAGAAAATCCAACAGAAATTAAAAACTGTGCTACGTCCGCGTTCCTAAGGACTTGATTTGGTCTCAGCTCCTTCTAGAAGTTTCCGGAGTTATTCCTAAATAAAGTCAGACACTTCCTGCTTCGTTTCCCTCCTGGAGTACTTTGAACTCTGGTGGAATTGTAACATGTGGTACCCAGTGTGACATTTATTTACATAACTGCTTCTAATAACCGAATGTACATTTTTTGACAGGGAGACACTGAATATTCCTCTTTGAACCCTAGAGCAGTGTTTTTCAACCTTTTTTATCTGATGGCATACTTGAACCTAGAGTTAAACTTTTATACTTAGATTGAGCAAAAAAAAAAAAAAATTACTGTGCTTTGAATTTCTTTCAAAAATAATTTCACTAATGATCGTTAAAACTTTTGTAGCATGCTTAAGACCCTCTCATGGCACACCAGCATGCCACAGCATATGGGTTGAAAATCACTGCCCTAGTGCCCGTGTAAAAATGTTTCTACTGATGCACAATATATTTTTATTAAGCACAAGTCATTTAGACTTTGGATATTAGAGACTGACACAGATAACTTCCAAGGCTACAAAAGGTCTGTGACAGAAGCATCGTACTAGATGAACTACGACAGATTTTATGTAAGGAAACCGAAAACCTGTTAGTTTCCGAGTATTTGGAATAGGATGAGGAAAGCTAAGAGACCCGAACGGCATCTCGCCCAAGGTTTCTGTCCCAAATATACATCAAGTCCAATACCGTCCAGTTGTGTTGAGTTCTCTCAGCAAACTCGGTTTGCATTTCCAGTGGACGCCTGGCTGAGTAACTGGGAGCCTCTTGCAAACCGGGAGCCTAAGAGAGCAGGGGATGGTGACGGTGGAACCAGAAATGATGCAATTTCAAAGAGGCCACCAGTGCCTCTTTAGGGCACTTCTTCATTTGCTTTTCCTCATCTTCTCATTTGGGCTATAAGTGATAAATTGAAAATTAAATGAAGCAGCTTCTTAATGTTTTTCATTTTTTTCCCCCTCGCCTTGCTTAGTTTTGTCCCCTGTTTATGGAGAACTCTAAAAGATTGGACTGATGTTTAAGTCATAATTTAATTAAGATTTAAATGGCAATCTGCTTACTCCATCTTCCATTCAATTTGCATCAATAAGCACCTGCCAAAAGAATATTCAGCAGCATTTTGATTGAAAGTTTGTTTTAGTAATTATCATGTCAACCTCAGCCTCTCTGGCTTTGATTTTTCATAACTTCTTCTCCACCACCCTAGTTCCTATATGTTAAAATGTGTTTGGCTCTAAGAGTTAACATAGATATAAAAACAGTTGGTGGACTTTTCTTGGGGGGGGGAGGATATGGAAAAAAAACATTATTTTAAAGATACATTGTGATTCAGGAAAGTAAAAATATGAAAAAAAAATGCATGTCCAGTCATACCCGGGGACTCATTCCCATTCTGTCTTGGATATATATATATATATATTTTTTTTTTTTTTTGAGACAGAGCCTCAAGCTGTCCCCCTGGGTAGAGTGCCATGGCATCACAGCTCATAGCAACCTCCAACTCCTGGGCTCAAGCGAGTCTCCTGCCTCCGCCTCCCAAGTAGCTGGGACCACAGGTGC
>CAUYQV010105840.1:0-54032 GCA_963574575.1 Galagoides demidoff | reverse complement strand
ATGTAAACTCCCTACTCCCCTCCTGGGCAAGGTATCAGAAGGAGACTGGCTCCCTCCCTTGCTTCTAGGCAAGGACAATTAGCTCAGAAGGAGCCAAACTGTCTGGAACAAACAAGTAGCCCCCCCTCTCTAGAGTAAGGTGACCAGACATCCCGCTTTTGGTGGGACAGTCCTGATTTTTAACAATTTGTCCTGTGTCCTGCAGTGTTTTTAAAAAGCCCCAATTTTTGGAAAGAATGCACCACAAGCTAGGGAACACAGGAGAACAGGAAAGGAATATATGGTTTTCGGCTGCCATGTAGCTATTTTGCCAGGATATGCGTTTTATATTATCTTTGTTAATTTTATAATATTAAACTTTAATAATAACAAATAATTGTTGAGAACTGATTATCGAGAACTGCTTATCAAAGTTTGCATTGTTGTCAGGCCCCGCCCTCCCCCATGGTGTCCTGCTTTACCAATGTTAAAATCTGGTCACCTTATGCAGAAACCTTTATCTTAGAGCTAAACACGTGTCTGGCCATAGAGTAAAATAAATAAATAAATACTGAAGAAGAATCCAGAGAAGGCAGAGCAATTGTAATTCTAGAAGCAGCTTCATATCAATGAAATGAGTCAGCAGATCAGCAACATGAGTCAGCCACAAAATGTCTGCTTCCTTCCCTAGGGCTGCCCTCTCTCAGGAATATCCCTTGTGGCCTATCCTAATTGGAAACTACAAGAAAGAGAATTCTGGGTAATATAGTCAAATGACGCTATACAAGCCATTGCAGTTCCCTCTAAATGGTAAAAAATTGTTTTATCTTAAAATTTTGTTCACTAAAAATAGAAAAAAAAATCCTCAGTAGTTTTCTCAGGAACTTTTGGTGGCCATCAGTATGATCCCTCTAGATGTCTAACAGAATGAGTGAAGGAGCAAAAAATTAAATCTGGAGGTAACTGAGTGGTAAGATTTTTTTGTATAGTTTTGTTTAATATGGGCAAGCCTAAATGCTTGCCAAAGGGAATCCTTTTTGTTTTAATTGTACTTTTCTACTACTAATTTTTGAATCATACAGCTCTCATTGAACAAACGTATGGTGTTAGCATATACGAAGTTTTTCTCCTTTATATTTGCTGTGGTAGAAGTGCCATCTTTTGATTGATCTAAAAGTGGCATCACACTATTATTAGGTAATTTAAAATCACTTTAAATTATAATCTGTTTAGTGAGGATACAAGTCCTGATTTCTCTTGCGCTAATGGTGTCATAAACACCAAGACTTTATAGAAGCATTAATAATCAAACTCACAGCTGGGTCTTGTCAACACAATCAAAGACTAATGAAGTGAATTAAAGCTGAAAGCAATGGTTGGAATAGTTCTGGAATCATTCTGCTACTGCTCGTGAAGCCAAGGCCATTACATAGTGCTCCAAATGTATAATCCAAAATGGAAGGCAAATGAGATTCAGCTGGTCTCAAAGAGACACAGGGGACCTGATGAAAGCATTGCAAACAGGCTGGTGGACTCCATGTATCACAAATTGTAAGCCATTTTTTTTTAACTGAAACAAAGGACCTGGCAGAGAAATTGCCAAAATGCTGTTCTTTAATAATGAGATGGAACTGATAGTTTGTTCAATTTACACATCAATTTGTCCAGAAGCTTTTGTTGGAAAGAAAGAAATGTTTGAATGCTAATCATTTTATACTTGAAAGGTGCCTAAATCTCTAGCCAGAGTGTATTGTGCAGAGATTAAAACGTTCTTATTTTGATAGAGATTGTATTTACAGCAATGAGTTTGTAAAAATAAAATATAATCTTCTGGTTATTAGGCTGCTTTTGAAATAGAAATGTCTCAGGTATCATTTTAGAACTTTGCCTTTATCTCATCTTGCATGGTCGTGATCCTACAGAAAAACAGATTTTTATTTCTAATTCTGAGAGTTGTTTTCAAAAAAACTGGCTTTAGAAAAAATTAACTGTACGAAAACTTCCTTGTATGCTCTTACCAAAGTGATTTATTAGCTCAATGTCCTCAAAGAAAACTATATTAGTTGGTATTATATAGCTAAATTTCTCAAAAACCCTCTTTGAGTCTTTTAAATAGTAACTAACATATTCAGTTAAAGAAAAATGTAAGAACAAACTAGTTATTGAGGCTCTTTTAAAATATCTGCCACTTGAAGAGAAATTAGTACCATGTTCACAGCAGCATAATTCATATGAGCTAAGATAGGGCAGCAACGGAAGTGTTCATCACCACATGAGTGGGTAAAGAAAATGTAGTATACATAGTACATATGTAATATATATCCCACGGAATATTACTTACCCCTGAAAAGGAAAGACATCCTGTCATTTCCAACAATATGGTCAAAACCTGAGGACATTATGCTAAGTGTAAGAAGCCAGCCATAGAAAGGCATGGTATCTCCTTTATATGCAATGTAAAAAGTTGAAATATAGAAGTAAAGGATAGAATAGTGGTTATCAGAGGCTGGAAAAGGAGGGAAAGGAGAAGAGAAGGGAAGATGTTGATGAAAGGGTAAGATAGGAAAGATAAGATTTAGTTATATACTGCACAAATACTGACTGTAATAAATTATAATGTACTAAATATTTCAAAATTACTCAAGGAATAGATTTTAAATATTTTCACCACAAAAGTCCATAAATATGATATTTAACCAGCATGATTTAATCATTCTGCATTGTAAAGGTGTATCCAATCATCACAATGTACCAATAAATATGTATAATTATTGTTTGAGAATTAAAGATAAAAATTTTAAAAAGAAAACCTCACATGCTTTAGAAATAAAAGTGTAAACACTCCCCCCCTAATCCAGGAACTATTTATCCTGATCATACTAATTAAAAATTATGCATATACTATTTATTTCAATCGATTTATGGATAATTCTTTCTTTAAACCAATGATCTTAGGTTTCCAGGGTTGGTTCAGGATTTCACAAAGTATGATTCAACTTTTGCTAAGAATAATGTCTTTAAAAACACAAATGTGTTATATGGCATAGTTCACCATATTAAAGATTATAAGTATGCTAATTTTATGTCAGATCTCTCATATTTAAGCAGTTTTCAAGGAGAATTTTTTTGCCAGTTCTGTTTAACGGAAGAATATCCTAAGATTCCGAGACAAACTACTAAAATTACTTTACGTTAACCACCCACTTGTCCATGTAAATGAGATTTGGATACACATACTAGACTGAACCATCGCCAGAATTCCATGGATTACTTACGAGCACATTACCTGGGATTTTAAATCCATTTAAGGGAAACATTTTTCTTGACTTTAATTTGTTAATGTTCTAAACACAGTAGAACCTCCATAGTTGACCACCTCCCTATATTGACCACCTTCTTGACTTAATTTTCACAGACTAGACATGGACCACATGTATGTGTCAGTACAGGAGGCCTTGTTCCTTATGTTGACCAACATATGACACTCCATATGTTGATTGGCTTGTTACAGTTCCTTGGGTGGTCAATATACAGAGGTTCTACTGCATTATACATGTGATCATGTTCAGCAAAATAATATTAATAAAATTCTGCTTTTTACTCAGTTTTGGGGCATTCCACTTAACATTCTCATGGAAAAGGGTTTATGCTACTGATCTTTCAAAATTGATGTCTTAAGTCATATTAATGTACATATTCTTCTTTGAGCTCAAGGGTTTGAGAAAGGCTCTTCTCCTAGTTTCCCTGTGTGTTCAGGGAAAGGGTTACATCTTCTGCAATAGACTATAGCCCATCCTTTACAGCTATGCAGTAATTCCACCTAACCAGGGGCTGGCAGATCAGCTTTGAGTAACAGAGTACCAGTCAGAAAGGCAGGCCATGCTCACTAGCAAGCTCTTTCCCACAGGTCTTTACCCAGGGCCCATCAAAGTCAAGTGTTTAGAAAGTGTCCCTTCCATGATGCAGGTGCACAAATGGTTATCAGCTCTACTTGGGTCAGGCACAAAACACCATCTGCTCCTCTGGACCCTCCCCTTATACAGTATGAGAGCACAAAGGACTTGAGAGGGGGTTCAAATGCTCCCAACCCTGGGACTTGATGAAGATTCATTGCTTCTTGAAAAGGGTACAAGCAAAAGCCCTCTGTTCCAGGAGAGGAGCACGAAATCCCCTGGCCCTGGGCTCTTGCATCAACAGAAAATAGAGGCAAGCTGAAGAGAGGAGGAGCATGAGTACTCAAAAGGCCCTTAACCTAAAGCCCAGGATCGGAAACCCCATGATATTGAACCTGAACAAGCAAAACTGATATCTTTGCTGCACCACCCAAGCCCAGCAGGATACTAATTAAGAAAGATGAAGAAAATGTTCTCTCTGTGACACAAACTTTCAGGAACTCCTGAAAGCTGAGAATCGAATAGAACCACTGAGAAAAATATTCTGGTGTCTGAGCTACATACTAAGCACAAGGTAAGAGAGGACTTGTGCATAGTATCCTTGGAGGACTTTGACACCTCTGAGGAACTGACAGCTGTGGGACAATACTAAAGACTTTAACATAGATGTAATTAGAATGTAAAAGGATAAGACAGAATTTGAAGAGGTAATAGTCAAGAATTTCCAAAATTTGTGAAAGAAAATGAACCACATATTCAAGAAGCTGAGAAAACCCTGGCAGAATAAACAAATCTTTTTGAGCCACAGGTGCCACCCAGAATAAACAAATCTTTAAAAAAAAATGAAACAACAAAGCCAAATAAAACATGATCTATGCAATTTATAGTTAAACTTAGGAACACAAAAAATCAAAGAGAATATCTTAAATATATACAAAGAATAAAGAATTATTAGATACATGAGAAAATGGAAGAATTATAGCATACTTTTCATTAGAAGCTATGCAAGTCAGAAAAAAAGCAATATTTTTCTCTTTCAAGGGGGTAAAAGCTCACCTAGATTCTTATACTCAGTATATGTATTCTTCAACAATATAGGAAAAACAAAGAATTCTCAGAAACGCAAAAGCTGAGAGACTCATTGCCAACACATCTGCAAGGCAAGAAATATTAAAAGAAGTTCTTCTGGTCCAAGAAATAGTGTATAAAATTGAAATTTATATAACATCAGTGAATGGGGTTTTCGTTTGTTTGTTTATCGGCAAGGTTAGTTAATATTATGTATATATATAGGAGAGAGAGAGAGAGATTTTTATTCTCGAGGCAGTCCAGTCATTCTAATCAAATGCCAAATCCCAAGCCACCTGGATTTTCCTTTCAGCAGAAGAGGGATGGGCTCAGTGCCTACGAGAATAATTAATGCCTTACCGCTACCTGAGTGTCTCTTAATCAGTTAAGTTTATACCCCAAATCAATCATAACAGTTCATAATAGAGGTAAAATATATTTTCTTCATCCCATGTAATTTCCCCAAATTTTATATTCTGAATCAGACCTTGAAATTTGAGTTCACCAACCAGTCTTTATTTGTCATATGGATGACTATAGTCTTAAATACTCTTTCTTGAACATCTTCCTCTGAAAACACAATCACTTGGACATCTTTAATAAATAGTATGTTAAGTTATTCTTGACAATTACCAATTCTAAATGGTTCCATGTGCAATGGAGTTAATGTTTATACCCCCTCTCCCAGATTGGTACATTTTAACCTGATCCCCAAAATGGGGCCTTTCGAGCATTATTAGGTAGTGAAGATGGAGCCCTCAGGAATGGGATTAGTGCCCTTATAAAAAGGCCCTGTAGAGTTCCCTAGTCCTTTTAGCTATGTGAGGACACAGGGGCTAAGACCTCATCACACACAGGATCTGTTGGCTCCTGAATTTGGACTTTCCAGCCTCCATGACAGTGAGAAATAAATTTATGTTGTTTATAAGCCACCTAGTCTATATTATTTTTGATACAACATTTTTGATCAGACTAAGACAGGCAGTATGCTAATGGGTTCAAAAATCCCTGTGGCAAAAAAGCACACATATATATTGAATATCATCTCATAAAAATTCAAATTGTGCCTGATGGGATTCAGAAATAAAAAAGAAGGCAATTGCCAATCCTATCACAGGAAATCAATCATCTTGCCCGGTTGTACTATTTCTACTGTCTTTATCATAGGAGCACAGCTGAAATAATGGGACAGCCATTATATTTCACCCCCATAGTTTACCATCTGTCTCCAGAAAAATCTGCCATGAATGTGGGCTGACAGGAATATTAGAAAGCAAAGTTTTAGAATCTGTACTCCACCTTCAACTACTTTCCTAATAAGAGATCCCTTATTACCATTCTAGAAATTCATATTGCTTACAAAGAAATTAGAATAAGATTATTAGCATGTTCCCAACAAGATCAGGAGCCCTCTCCCTTCTTGCCAGTGTAAAATAATTCATAATGCACCTATCCGGATTTTGTCCTTTCTTCCCTTGGTACTTTCCACTCATCATCTAGTCCAGTGGGTATTCTTTGAGCTATCAAGCTTAAGACCCTGCCAGACACGAGGACATTTTACCAATTTTCTGTATCCACGTAATGCATATGCATGAAGCTGTTTTTGTCCTTGACTCTCTCCTTTTTCTCTGTAGGTGGAAAGATTAAAACAAATGATGCATTTTTCATATAAAAAGAACATAGCTTTTTTTCCTTCTTTTCCTCTGCCAAACATACTACATCTTTCATAAATGCTGGTGTAATTTCCTTTGGCAAGTTTAAGCTATTCCATGCACTTAGTCACACACTTTCAAATACTTTTTTTGTCACAGAAATGTATTTCTACTTTAGAAAGACCATCAGTCTCATGATTAGGGGCTGGGATCAGAACCCCATTTTCCTATTAATAGCTCTTTCTAGACCATTTTCCATTACTTTTATTCTCCACTCATTTGTCATGCATTTCGCCAAGAACTTTAGAAACAGATTTCAAAATGTATTTAAACCTTAGATTCCTTAGAAAGTATTTAACAGTGTCATCTTCATTTTACAACTGAAATTAAAGCTTGGGCGGATTCAATAAGTTGCCCAAGATCAGACAGTTAGAAAACTGTTTGGGGGGAGGAAAATGGCAGTTTTGTCACCAAGAATCAATTTATCTCACTTCTAATAATGGTCCTCAATTTTCAGATCACATGTTTCCAAGCTATGTTCTATAATCCCCTGGTATTTCTTCCAGACTGAACGTCTCTCTGGTTACTCCTAAGAGAAGTAGAGCTGTAGCCATTTCCCACCAAACCAATAAAGTCCTAGCATGGGAGAAAGCAGACCGTGCCAGAGGTGAGGAGAAATTCACTTCTAATAATAGCATTTGACCCATGTATTAAGCTCTGCCTGAATCCACGTTCTGGAATTTTTCAATTATGTGTCAAATAAATTCCCATTACCTGCTCAAGCTAGTTTAAATCATGTTTTCTGACACTTATATGATATATTATTGGAGCCAGACTTTGAACCCAGCTCTTTGTGACTTTAAGGCTGATTCAATAATCCATATACCAAAGTACCTTTCAATGATTATTACTGAAGACAGAGGAAGTTCAAGGGAAGCTTCTCTAATACCTAGTGGCTTATTTATAAAAGATACTGTCATTTCATTCATCTATTAATGATAATAAAAATGCCTTATATGAACTCAAATGCATCCAATGTGACAACTTATTAAGGAAGTACAAAAGTAGTAGCTGGCTTTCTCAAAGTGATAATCTATATGATAAATAAATTTTTCATTACATATGCCATTATAAATTTTCTGTAGACTTGAAGCATATTTTACTTGAAAGTCTCCATTAAAGAGAGATTTCCTTGTTGTTGTTGTTGTTGTTGTTGTTGTTTTTGAGACAGAGTCTCAAGCTGTTGCCCTGGGTAGAGTGCCATTTCATCACAGCTCACAACAACTTCAAACTCTTGGGCATAAGCAATTCTCTTACCTCACCCTCCCAAGTAGCTGGGACTACAGGTGCCTGCCACAATGCCTGACTATTTTTGTTGTTTTTGTTGCAATTGTCATTGTTGGTTAGCAGGCCGGGGCTGGGTTCGAACCTGCCGGCCTTGGTGTATGTGGCTGGTACCCTATTCACTGAGCTACGGGTACCGCCTTAAAGAGAGATTTCAATGTCTAATGTCAGTCTTTTCTTTTTTCCAAAAACAATCCTATGATATGATTTTTTCCCTAGTTTTAATCATGTCAATGCTTCCTAATAGGAGTCACACATACGGCCCATTTGTTTTACTTCTCTCCTTGCTAGTGCCAAATCAATATATTCTACCGATAGGACAAATTACTCTTTTCTTCTCCTCTCTCCACTCAAAAGGAAATCACTTCACTTGATTGAGACTCTTTGGACCTGACCACATATTTAAGCCATCAGGATGAATTGGAGCCAAAGGAAAAATGACTTCTCAAATGCACAGCCAGGCTGATGAAAGCTTTCATTTTCACTTGGCACATGGAGAAGTTGCTGTTCCTTGTGCTGGATGAAAACGTAGTGTGTGCTGATTTTTGAGTGATACTCATATCCTCTGGTTCTGAAATGAATGAGGTTCCTGTGATTGCTTGTCAAGTGCCCATTTAAAGACACTCATTCATTACTGGGGTTGGCACAGAAACACTCAACAGCAAACCTGTGCCTCATGTATACCTACCGTAGCCACGCAGCTAGACAGTTCCTGTGTATAGATTCTCAGAAGTTACTGAAAGCCACTTACTGAGCAATGAGCAAACATGGGGAAATTTCTGCCGGAAAATAAGGCAGCAACATAAAGCAGCTATATAGAGCCCTCAGAAAGAAGCCCCAACCCACAGAACTGCCTAATAAAACAGACTTAGCAACTAGCTTTAATTTTGTTCGGATTCTTCAGTTTTCAAACCCCTTAATATTGCCTCACTTCAGCTCTGAGCACCACTTCTGGCTCCAACGAGGCTAAAGGGTGTAAAACAGTATTTTCACATGTAAAGACTTATTTCTCCTTGAGATCCCTTAAGTATGGTACCAGGTCTTCACTTAGAGCATGTGAAGTGTGGATGTTGGGAAGGAGTAGAAAGAAGCTACTGAAACTTTGCAGGGTGGGATGGAGGCCAAGAGACTCAAGACCTGTTTATAGAAAAGGCCAATGGGCAATTGTCTTAAGCCTGTGCCTCAGTTTTAACTCTGCATCCCTACCTCAGGGACAGAGAATAGCATTCACTCGTGGCCTATTTCTGAGATCTGTGATAACCAGTCATTTATATGTGGGGGCAGTAAGGTGGTCTAGGAAGGTAGAGTGGAAAGAAAACATTACGATACATTTTCTATACTTAAGAAAATCACAATGAAGTGGAAAATCAAAGCATAAAGAAAGTTTTAACAGTCAATAGAGAATAGAGTTGCAAACACATTCAGAGGAGTTGAGAGTTCAAAGGTACACTGTGTTATTTCTCTCCATAATCCAACCCCATCATACACACTTTTACCTGCTTTCCAGCTGTGCCAGACCTTGGATTTGAAACTATTGTGCTCTCAATACACTCCCTGATTCAATCCCCATCTTCTCTGGTCCCTGAGTTCATCTCCTCCAGGGAGCCTTGTTTGAAATTCCATTTCCCAATTTGTGATCAGACAAATTACTCTTTTCTTCTCTCTCCACTCAAAAGGAAATCACTTCCCTTGTTTGAGACCACTTACTTTACTGAGATCTACTTACTTTATTGTAAATACTTTTATGATTATATTTTTACATTTTGTATCTGTAGGAACTAATGTATAGTGAACATTCAAGAAATATTTGATGAATAAAATAATAATGTCCACTTCCATCATTTTATAGTGTGACTGATCCAGACACTGGGGGATAAGACTTTTGACCAATAGTGAGCATCTAGAATGTGATGATTTCTTTCTGTGAGGATTCTGTTGCTCATGGGCCTCCCCATTCTAGCCTATCTGAAATCTTCACGTCACGGGACTTTGCTCATCAAGCACTCCACTGTACACTCTAGCCCAACACACATTCTGACACATAATCTAGATGCCCATACCTGTCAGATGGCTTTTTCTGTGAAAATTGAGGGTAAGAATATTTGTTCTCTAAGAATCAAAACTAAATGTTATGAAACATAATCTTAGACATCAAGAGACGGTGGCAACTACCTTGTATCATCATTGGAAGATAAATAAAAATCTTTTGACATCTAAGACAAAATGGTCCTTCACCATCTGTTTGAAAATTCTAGTAAAGACAACCATACTTCTTGGAACATGTTAAGTATCTAACATTTAAAATTCTTACAATTTGCTGAAATTGGACTGAAGTTTCACAAATCTATCCTTATTCCTCAAGAAAAAACTAGATGTTTATTGAATGTCCTCTGGGAAGGACAGGGAAAGTTGACCTTCCACAGGATTACATACTTTCAAATCACTTCATGACAATGGAGCTCATGAGGATGGGTGTGCACATCCAACAAACCATTGTTATTCAGGTGGGTACAAAGGAAGGAGTTGGAGGTAGAATAGTATGGCCATAGTAAGAGTGAATTTTCTAATGACCTGTGTTGGGTGGAACTGATAAGACTTTGTACATTACATGCACACTTTAAGTCTTGCGATTTATTCACGGAGAAATGTGGAATTTCTTATTAAAAAATAAGTTCAAACAGAGTCCTAATATGCTATTATAGCATATCTAAGAGGATGATCTTTGTTAATTTAATACAAATAAAAATATAAGCCAGTGGCCATTCAGTACATATAAAGTCTAAGTAATTTCAAATAAAATTACAGCTAGCTGAATGCTTAAGCAATTTTGGATTGCTGGAGTGAATCAAAGACTACTTATAATGTAAGCTCATTAGGTTTACAAGAGAGATACACTGATTCAATTCAAGTATTCCCTAGTTCATTTAAATTTCACCTCCTTTTCTCACTTTGAATTACTAGATGCTCTTGTTAATCCTATTTGACAAGCTGCATATAGTCTTATAAATTTAACCTTTTGTGAGTTGCCTTTGCTATTAAAAGTTCTGTAACTATAAATTGCTTGAATCATGTACAAACATGAGAAATGCCTGGTCTTTAAAAGTATAACTTTCTTCTCTCCATCTGTATCATCTCATTACACACAAAATAAATTAGAAACATATATGATTTTCATATTTACTATGGCTTAAATATGTCAGCTGACATATGATTTTTAGACATAAAAGTATCTTCTCAATAGGATAAAATCCGTCCAAGAGTAATAGAGGTTTGGTTGACATCGTGGCTCAGTCTTGATTTTATAGTTTGGTGTTTCTATGGGAGATTGAGGAGAAAACATAAATTTCTCATCCTCTCATATAACATTTTGCTTTCTTGTAGGAAGAGAAAATATTTTTTTAATTACAAACATTACTCAAAAATGAGCTACTCTTTTTCTTAAAAATGTGTGCAAATTTGCACTGAGGAAGATTTGCTATTATGTGTGAGATCAGACAATTAAGGTTACCAACTCATTTTAGAAAGAGTGCTACGTACTTCCTTGCTGAATGGCACTATGGTTACCTTTAAAGTACTCCTTTTGGGAAGCTATGCAGTGATGTCATCACCTCATCCATCCTTTAAAACAATTTTTGGAACTCCATGAATCCATGTCACCTTGATACAAACCCAGGAAGGGTACAAGAACAACAAAATGAAAAAAAAAAAAAGCACTGGAGGCCAACTTGTAGATATAGATGCTAAAATTCTCAACCCTAGTAATCCATATCCAGCTGTATATTAAAAAAAAAAAAAAATCTACCATGAGCAGATGAGCTTAAACCCAGGTAGGCAAGAAATCTATAAATATTATTCACCACATAAAAGAAGCAAAAACTAAGACAATATGATCCTCTTGATAGACACAGAAAAAGCATTTGACAAAATTTAGTACCCTTTTATGATAAGACTCTTAAAGCGGGAGGGGGAAAGGGGAAGGACGTTTGGCAGAGGAGGGAGGGCATGAGGCAGGATCGCACCTAATGTGCATATTGTGAGGGGCTCTTCTACACATGGACATTTACCCCAGAAGTGAGAACAATGTAACCTAAAAAGTGTGTTCGCATATTAATTTGAATTAAAAATTTAATTTATGCCTCTTAAAAAAATAGGCATAGGTAGAATATACTTCAAAATTATAAAACCACATATGACAAAACCACATCCAATATCATACTGAATTGGGACAAATTGAAAGCTTTCCCACTCAGATCTGGAACCAGACAAGGTCACCCACTATCACCTCTTCTACTCAACATAATGCTGGAAGCCCTAACCAGAGTAATCAGGCAAGAGAAGGAAATCTATGGTATCCAAATGGGCAAAGAAGAAGTCAAACTATTGGTTTTTGATAATGTTATGATCTTATATCTAGAAAATCCCAAAGATTCAACCAAGAGACTTCTGGAATTGATAAACAAAGTCTATGCTACAAAATCAATGTATATAAATTGGTGGTAACAGTCCTATTTGCCAACCACAGTCAAGATGAGAATCAAATCAAGACTCATTACTTTTCACAATAGTCAAAAATAAAAAAAAAATATCTAAGACTATATTTAACAATGGAGGTGAAAACTACAGGGAGAACTACAAAACGCTGAGTAAAGAAATCACAAAGGATATAAACAGACGGAAAACATATCATGCTCATGGATCAGCAAAATCAACTGATGTGTTGTTTAATATGTCTATATTACCCAAAGTTATTTATAGATTCAAGTAAATCCCCATTAAAATATCAACATTATTTTTTAACAGATCTAGAAAAAAATTCTATACCTGCTTGGAGCCAGAATAGACCCCAAATAGTCAAAACAACATTAAACAAAAAGAACAAGTCAGAAGGCATCAATTTACCAGACCTCAAGCTACGCTACAAGGCTATAATAACCAAACAGCACAGTACTGGCACTAGAACAGAGATAGAGACAAATGAATCACAATAGAGGAATCAGATATAAAACTCCCTTCACATTCCTATTTGATGTTTCACAAAGCAGACAATAACACACATTGGGGAAAAGAAGCCCTATTCAATAAATGGTCCTTGGAAAAATTGGAGAGCCACAAGCAGAAGACTGAAACAAGTTCTGCACCACTCACCACTAGCAAAAGTTAATTCACAGTTGATAAAGGATTTAAACCTAAGGTACAGAACTATAAGAATTCTAGAAGAAAATATTGGAAAAACTCTTCTAGAGATCAGATTAGGCAAAGAATTTATGAAGAAGAGCCCAAAGGCAATCACAGCAACAACAAAAATAAATGAATGGGACCTGATCAAGTTAAAAAGTTTCTGCACAGCCAAAGAAAAATCAATAGAAGTGAGCAAACAACCTATAGAATGGGAAAAAATATTTTCATGCTATACATCTGACAAAGGGCTAATAACTAGAATTTATAAAAACTGAGGCCAATCAGAAAAAAAAAATGATTCCATTAAAAAATGGTAAAAGACAGGAACAGAACCTTTTCAACAGAAGATTAACTAAAGGCCAACAAATATACAAAAAAAAAAATTCTCAACATCTCTAATCATTGCAATTAGATATCATTTAATCCCAGTGAGAATTTTTTTATCAAAAAGTCCCCAAACAATAGGATGCTGGCATGAATGTGGAGAGACAGGAATGCTTACACTCTTGTGGTGGGACTGTAAACTAGTACAGTACTTTCTATAGAAAGTAGTAGGGAGATACATCGAAGATCTAAAAGCAGACCTACCATTCGATCTACCACTCCCGCTACTAGGTATTTACGCAAAGGAAAAAGAGACATTTTATAACAAAGACACTTGCACTTGAATGTGTATAGCAGCACAATTCACAACTGCAAAGATATAGAAACAATCAAAGTGTCCATCAATCTGTGTGTGGATTAATAAAATGTGGTGTTTATGTATATATGTGTATGTGTTTGCGTCTATCTATTTATCTATCTATCTATCCACACACACACCATGGAGTTCTCCTCAGCCATTAAAAAAAAAAAAAAAGCAGTGAACTAATATCTCTTGTATTAACCTGGAGCTGGAGACCATTATTCTAAGTGAGGTATCATAAGAATGGAAAAACAAACAGCACGTCTACTCACTATTAAATTAGAACTAATTGATCAGTACTTATGTGCATATATGGAAATAACACTCAACAGAAATCAATCAGGTGAAAAGGGGAGCTAGGGATGGGCAAATTCATACCCAGTGGGTACAATGCACACTAGGTAATGGGCACACTTACAACTTTTACTCAAAGTTCTGAAATTTAGAAGAATACATGGCGTATATATACTGTGGGGTACTGCTCAGTTATAAAAAGGAATGGAATAATGTCTTTTTCAGCAACTTGGAAGGAACTTGAGAACATTATTTTAAGTATCTCAGGAACTGAAAAACAGACACCACATGTTCTCACTATTAAGTGTAAGATAAATAATGCATACACTTGGTCATATAATGGTATAAAGGACATTGACACTAAGAAGGGGACATGGTGGGAACGGGTGAGATAAAAACTTCCCTAATCAGTACAATGCACACTACTCCAGTGACAGGCACACTTAAAGCCCCAATTTCACTATTATACAATTTATCTAAGTAACAAAAATACTTATACCCCTTTAATATTTTGAAATAATAAAAAGAGATGTTCAAATGAATATAACTGTAACATGCCCTTATTAGACATATTTACTGAAGTGATGTTGAGCCATAAATTTCAAATTATTATAACTGATTGAAATAGAGATCAGTATGCTCCTGACACTTTTATTGTTAGTTTACATATTTTTTTTTTTGAGACTGAGTCTGTTTGTCACCCTTGGTAAAGTGCTGTATCATCATAGCTCACAATAACCTCAAACTCTTGGGCACAAGCCATCTTCTTGCCTCAGCCTCCCAAGTAGCTGAGACTATAGGTACCCTCCACAGTGCCCGGCTATTTTCAGAGACTCAGGTCTGGCTCTAGTTCAGGCTGGTCTCAAGCTAGTAAGCTCAAGCAATCTGCTCACCTGAGCCTCCCAGAGTGCTAGGATTACAGACATGAGCCACTACACCCAGCCTAATTCTTCACACTTTTAAAGTGTATTATATTTGTGGTTACTTAGCACTTTCATGAGGACAATTTTTCACAGAATTATATAGAATAATACAAGACACGGTTTTCTACAAAATGGTACAAAAATGGTCAAATTACGCTACTAAGTATGAAATCTCCATGAAACAAATTTAAGACAAATTTCCAATACATCATTTCCTTTATTTCTATTAGCATTCATTGTTCCAATTTCTGACCACTTAAGTTCAATAATCCGATCTTTTTGAAGTTATAAGTTTTATCTTAATTTTAGCCATGTTTTCTTTTTCCTGTGCTAAGATGCCAATTTAATTGATGAGTATCATATTGACAAAATTCTCACTTGCTTTAAGAGACATATTTACAACAGTAATTCCACAACGACAAAGATATTACACAATATGTTTATTGGGGTCACCTAATGAGAATCTCAGATTTTGTTTAAATAGATGATCTGTGATCATTACTTATCTCAAAAGAATTCACTAGCATCTATCACATGATAATTTAGTATATCTACTGGAGAAGTCATCAGGGCTACAAAAAAAATGCACAAAATAAGCTGTCAGCATTTAAGAGCTCATATGGGAAATTAAAAGGTAGCAAAAAACCTCCCACATAACATCATATGATAGAGGCAATAATAGTAACATGTGTAAATTGTTTGAGAAATGAGTAGTATGCTCAAGGAAGCTAGCTTTAAAGGCTAAGTCCAAATTCTCTAGGAGAATAACAATCTATGAAAAGAACAGCACGAGATGTGACCACAGGGGAAAGCAAACCCCCAGGCCACATGCCTGCTCTTCCCTTTCCCAAATGTCTACCAAGCTCCACTGTCTCATTCAACATCTCTTCCTTGGCCATGACCATCAGCTGGGTTTTATCACAAAATTCTAAATTCATGAAGGTGAACACAGAGAAGATGCTACTAAAGCACTTGGATGTGAATTGATACCATTTGGGGAGGGAATCTCAGGATCTTAGATGCCAGGAACATGGGTTTTTTTTGGGGGGGGGGCATATATTATCTCAATAAGCTTGTCCCTTGGCCTATGCCCTTGCCAAGACCTAAGGCTGAAAGTGGCTGCAGTCACCTACATTTGCTCTGCTTCTGGGACGTATCCGTGTAAATACAGACCCTCATTCTTCATGGTATTTTTCCAATTGGTGACAATATCTTCCATGATTGAATGGTTAGTGATGGTTGCCTCACTGAAACAATGAATTTAGTAAAATTACTAAAAATAAGTGAAGGAAGTGAAGGGAAGATAGCCTTGACAGGAGTTTATCTTCACTTTGGCAAGTAGGCTCCGTTTCCCCTTTACTCATCACATCCTGCACTTTAGTAAAACTAACTGTAACAGGACGTTCCTCCTAATTTTTACTAAGCGAGAAACACTTTTCCCTAAAAGTTCTGATAGCTGACATTGTCTGTGACCTTCTCTGAGGGAAAACTTTTCAATTAACTGATGAATTTTAAAAGCCCCTTGCTGCAAGAGGAGAGCACGCATCATGATTCTATCTCATTTTCAGAATCCTTTGAAACATCTTACGTACAACGGAAAACAAATAAACAAGCCGATTTATCCAATTACAGAGCAGTTTGTCCTCTTTTCTCCCAGATACGTGTGTTTATCTTACCATTTCTGCTTGAATGTTTTATCCTCTGGGTGAATGCAGTATTTTTTAATTATTTTGAAGAAAGCTTAACAGAGATAGGAAATAATCCAATTAAAAATAGTCTCGTTCCTATAGCATTTTTACCTATTGTAGAAATTTAATTCTTCCCCTAACTTTGGCTGATAAACACATTAATAAGAGATTTAAATGAGAAAAGTTAAAGCTTTAGAAAGAGATATTCCCTTGACATCACAGTGTCCTCTACAAATGATAATTTCTTACAATTCCATTCAGGAAAAGTTCTAACATGTCTTCACTGATTAAATTCCATGGTCCCCTAATAAACTATCGTACCTTTACTTTTGATATGAATAATCACAGAAGCTCAGCCAACACCCCTAGCTGTAGTTTTATACTGTGGCAGTTAACATTTACTTTTCAGATAATGGTATTTTTGATTATCAATTTTAAATATCTGGCAATTGTTCAACATTAACTATCACCTAATTATTCTGAAACCTTATTTCTATATGAAATAGAAAAGTTTTATGTAAAAGCATCAGAATTTCCATTTAGCAAAGTTCATGATGCAATGAAAATTATAAAACAAAGTTGCAAAAATACATTGATATATTTGGAGTGTAAAATACACTGATATATTTGGAGCATAAAAGCAAAAATAGGAGATAAAGACACACGTGGTCTTACACTTCCTATGCAGAAGAGAGGCTGCCCAATGCCAGACAGCGACCTGAATTTGATTCACTTTTTGACAATATTTTTGTTGCTTTCATTTTATTTCAACTGCTAATGTGAAAGGCCCAGAGATCCTGGCAATAATACGCTGCACTTGATTGTCAGTTTTTAATGCAAAGCTGCTGAACCATCTGTGAGCTCTATCATGGCAAAAGGCGCTGTGAGAAGCAGCAGCATTTATATTTCTTTGGGTTCATTTCTGCATCCTTGGTAGAGATTCACCCATGATTTCAGACCTTATCTGAGGAAATAGACCCAGGTGAATTTGGGGAATGAATAAATCTGGAAAGACTTACAAAGGGATTCTTCTTTATTTCACGGGCATATAGCAAGGGATAAAGTTGCAACAAATCCTCGCATCACAGTTACCAAGGTCATGACAGTTAAAGCAGAAGGAAAGTTTAGAAAGCAAAGACAAGCAGAGGCAGAAAGCCTGAAGATTAAGCAGAGTGTCTCCAAGACAGCATGAAAGAAAAAAAGTGAGGGAGGGAAGAGTGACTAATAACGGGAAACGCCACTGAGGGGTCCAGGAGGAGCAACAAACTTTCTCCTTTGTGTTTATCAATTTGGAAATTTGGGTGACTTTATAGAGAGATTTAAATAGAGTTACAAAGAGAAATGTAGAACTTGTAAGAGGCTCAAATGGGGTAGTATTGCTATAAAAAAGAAAGAAAGAAAAAAGCTGCATGTTTGAAAGACTACATCTTTGAGCAGACTAGTTGCACTTTTTCTTTTTTCTTCCATGGAGAGTTTTCTAGTAAAACCTGCTAAACAAATTATAAAAGAGCTATAGAACTATGCTACATCTATACCCATGTAATTTAGTATAGAATGTTACCTTTTTAATAAAATTTTTTGCATCATTTGTATCAAGTGTATTTTACATAATTTCTTTAAAAATGATGTTATAAATAGGCCACTATTATTAATGATGTATCTCTTTTATTTGCCTCACATTTAATTTATAAAAATGAATACAATGAACATAAAATATTTTACAATATTCTAGCCAAGTACAAAGGGATTTTCATTTCTATGTAGGGAGATTTGCGTGTTATGTAAGTGTCAATTTTCTGTGTAAGGAGATTTGTGTGTTACATAGGTATTAAGTATAGACTGGTACCAAACAAATACCCTCATTTATCCTAATCTCGTCTCATTAAAAGAGAATCGAAGAGGGAACACATTTCTCCCGATGTTATACAATTCATCTGTAGAACCACCTGAAATTCCTCTGTACCAATCAAACATTTGTGATGGACACTTTAGGAACTCTGCACTGAACATCTAGGGGGAAAAAAACAGCATGTAATATAGGACAAACGTACTGATGTGCAAAACTCTATTACTCAGACCATGGGTAATCCAGAAAGAAAGTGACCTTTATTGTTTATATATAATTTTAGAATTTAACAGATTTCTGGTGAATTGAAATATTTTTTTTTCCTTTTTTTAATTAAATAATAACTACGTACATTAATGCAATTCTGGGGTACAGTGTGGTGTTTTCATATACAATTTGAAATATTTTCATCAAACTGGTTAACATAGCCTACATGTTATTTTCTTAGTTATTGTGTTAAGACAATCATATTCTACTCTTAGAAAGATTCACTTATACCCTTATAAGATAAACCATAGAAGTGATCCCTCTAATCACCCTCCCGTTACCCATTCCCCCCCTCCCCATATGTTTAGGCTGTTATTAGGTTATAGATTTCATATGAAAGCTATAAATTAATTTCATAATAGAGCTGTGTACATTGGATACTTTTTCTTACATAGGTGCATTATTAATGGAATATTTAATACATTTTCAGTTTAAATTAAGATATTGCTCTTATTCAAATTACTTTATGATGTTTTATTTGCCTACAAGGATGCCAGTATAGTAGATTCTGAATAATAACAGAAATGTGTTTCTGGCTAGCCACATTTTTAAGTGTCATTAGCAGTCCCATACACTCATTTCAGTGTACAGCTTTCTTTTTTCTTTTTTCTTTCATGTGTGGGTGTGTGACAGAGTCTCACTTTTTTGTCTGAGTTGAGTGCCATGGCATCATAGCTCACAGTAATCTCAAGCTCTTGGGCTCAAGCAATCCTCTTGCCTCAGCCTCCCATGTAGGTGAGATCATAGGCACCCACCAATGCCCCGCTAGTTCTCTCACTCTTGCTCAGGCTGATCCCAAACTCCTGAGCTCAAGTGATCCACTTATCTTGGCCTTCCAGAGGGCTAGGATTATAGGTGTGAGCCACTGTGCCAGGCCATACCAATTTTTCTTAATGCAGATAAATATTAGATTTTTCCCCTGCCCCCGACTCCAAAAGCTTCATACAGTTTGATTCTGATGGTGTGCTGTAATCCATCCTTATTCACTCTATCTAATTCTGTTACTTTTGCCTTAATTTACAAGTAATAAAACTTTTACTCTGAAACACAAGCTAGACCTTACATGCTAAAGAGTTGCTTGGCTCCCATTATGTGTCTTACCTGTCATTCCAGATTTTAAATTATTATTTGACTTAAGGACCATACAGTCTCAACTGGATTTGAGGCATGAGGTCTGGAAAGGGGATCAGAGGGGAATAACCAGGCAATCTATGAATTCTATAAATTCATTCAATTTGTTTATGTCTAAACCCAGTGAATCTTAAGGGGGACAAAAATCCAGAGCAAAGAGCCACTAGTGATTTGATAGCAAGCACATCCCTTATTCTCCCAATGTATCAAATAGGGAAGGAAGTCAGAGAATCGTGGTGTAGAAATTTACACTGCAAACTTAGCCAAGGGAATAGAGAAAAGGAATGATTTTTAAAGAAATGTATTTTTTCTTTTTCTTTTTTTGTGAATTCTCAAGCCCTTGTGGCCTGAGGACCTAGAGTAGGACAAGACTTGAATGTTTGTTGAGTGAGCATTGGATGGAGATATAAGTATAAAATAAAATGGAAAGTGTTTGCACTTGGACAGTATTTCATCATAAGTAATTATATGAAAAATAAAGTCTTAGTGAAAAGTTAAAGATCATAGATTTCCTCAAATATCCTCATTTTGGTTGAATATCAGTCTTATTTCCCATGTGTCCAGAGTCACACGTCAAAGGACATTGATTCCTGTGTACTCAGCAGAGCTGTGGAATTTTCCCAAAGTGTTTTATGTCAAATTTCTGTATGATTTAGGCCATAATTTTTCTCATATTACTTCCTAACATTTTATATGAATAACGATTATATAATATATATAATTATATATTAATATTGATATATGTATGTTTATCAAATATTTGTACTATAGATAAATAATGTTACCCATTACTTGTTAAATGATGAAAAAGGTCAGTTAACAATTAATCTAACCTAAATGTTTATAGGAGTAAAAAAGAGAACCTCTATGAAAATGAAACAGAACCACTACATGGAGAATGATAGAAATTCCTCAGACAACGTGTATTTATTGAATTTCCAGGTACCTATAATTAAAGCTTCCTAGAGTTTGACTCTGATTACATTCTGAAATCCATACACTTATTTCTTTGCTCTTCTTTATTTAATAATGTATCATAAAAGCACAATTCTATTGCTAAATTTTGGCTTTTTGTAATCTTATTATAAATAAGATTTTAAACGATGAAAAAAACAAAACCAATGCATATGGCTTTGCGCTTCTCTTCCATAAGCCTGGACTTCCTATGATACTTTATAATCTGTCTCCAAAATAATCTTTATAATCTGTTTCTGTACATGGCTACCTCTTAGATTCCCAAAGCTACATAAACAGAATGTGTAGACTAATTCTTACTGTTGTACCGCCATTTAATAGTCACAAGTCATTTTGGAAACTCAAAGCATTGAGGTTTGAGAAAACTTAACTGTTTGATAACAGTGGTGACAAGCCACAATGTTTGGAAAACAGCGTGTGTGTGTTTTCCACATACTTCATGAGAAAATAAGCAGCTTAATGGTCTAATTCCAAGAGATTTTCAGCCTTTCAGTATGACCTTCTAACTTTTAGCTTTTGTTCTCTTTAAAGAAAACTTACTGTACAAGATCTGTGGAAAATTGGATTGGTTCTTGAAAACTCCTCTCCCTTACAGTTTTCTGTTCGTGTTGTTCTCCTGAGCACCATCCAGTAGAGTAAGTAAAAACAAGATGATTTTAAAATTTGAAGTAAGGGGCCTGATAAGATAATTTTTTCACACAAAGTATGAGTAGAAATACCCCAGCTCTAAGGATGTTTGAGGCACAGACAGCTGGTAGCAGATGTAAGAACACTGAAGAATTGGCTCTTTCTCTAGATTCTATTTTAACTGCTGATTCTGGGATACTGTCTCATGATGGAAAAATATCTATTTTTACCAATTCCTCAAATTTTTTATCTTTACTTTCTATTCTCTTTATCTCTGAAGGACTGGCTGTGAACATAAAGTAATTTTTAAAAATCTAATCACTCATGAAAAAATAGTTTGTCTCCTCTTCGTGATCCTGGTTGAGATCCTAGATCTTTTCTAACTTGCCCCGTAAGCATGAGGGTCATTCAGCTGACACGCTCACCTGTCTTCATTTGAAAGGATTTGCAAAAGCAACCTCCTGCTCAGGGGAGTGCTCTCTGTACTCAGCCTCAAAGTAACATTCCAAAAGAATTAATCCACCACACAGCTTCAACTCTGTCTAGCCAAAAAGAAAAACAATCAGGGACTTAGATTCATATACTTGAAAGAAACATGTTAAGTTATGATGTAGGAAAAATGTTCCTCAATGTAGCTGTTCTTTTCAACTATCTTTCTACCAGATTTTGGGTTGTCCGTTAGCAGCTCTGCTCCTAGAAACCTGAAAATATGTTGGAGATAATTCAGATTTATTGTATCGAGCTCCAAATTGCAAAATGTTTGATCTTTATGTGAATCTCAAATAAGCTTTATTCACTGTCTTACTTTTCCATATGTCCCAGAAAGATAATTCAAAAAAGCTACATTCGTTGTTTTTCAGGGGATAACTTCTCTGTAAATATTTTCTCTCCATTGCTTAATTTTAAAGGAAGAACACAGGCCATAATATTTTCCTAATAGACAGGTGTTATCTCAAAGGTAATTTATTACTTAAGGATTTTGTTCAAAAACATTTGGGCTATTTGAAGTAAGAATAAAGCTGATAGTGAATTACAATACTATTTTTGTTGTAATTTTTTTCAAAACATTTTTTATTATGACGATTCCAGGATACAGTAAAAGTTACTAAGGGTGTCTGAATTGTCACCTTTATTTTCCATCGAAACTTTCCTTAAAGTGCACAGCTGTATGTATATACAACATTGTCAGAATTTCAATATTTCAGTTTAAATGTAATTATCTCAAAGATAGTAAGTCCCAAACAACAGATGTGGCATGGATGTGGGGAGAAAGGAACTCTTATACACAGTTGGTGGGACTGCAAACTTATACAACCTCTATGGAAAACCATAGGAAGATACCTCAAAGAATTTAAAGTAGAGCTATCATTTGACCCAACAATCCCGCTGCTGGGTATATACCAAAGGAAAAAAAGTCATTTTACAAAAAGGACACCTGCATGCAAATGTTTATGGAAATCCAATTCATAATCTCAAACACGTGGAAAGAACTCATTAATACAAGAATGAATATATGTGTACTTTATATGTGTGTACTTTATCATGTCTATGTAAACATCTTAACTTCTTTTATTTGTGATTATTCATTAAAAGAGTAACTCCAGAAAGCAACAACAGAGTGGTGCCTGTGGTTCAGTGAGTAGGGCGCCAGCCCCATATACTGAAGGTAGTTGCCCAGCCCCTGACAAACGGCAAAAAAATATAGCCAGGCATTGTGGCGGGTGCCTGTAGTCCCAGCTACTCGAGAGGCTGAGGCAAGAGAATCGCCTAAGCCCAGGAGTTGGAGGTTGCTGTGAGCTGCGATACTACAACACTCTACTGAAGGCGATAAAGTGAGACTCTCTCTAAAAAAAACAAAAAGAAAGCAACAATAATAACTGCATGCAAAATAATACCCTGGAATAGGGTAATTGGTTTTGCTGAACTACAATGAATTTGTAATGCAACCATTTTAGCCAACAAAGAGCGACATTTCCTACGTATCTCTTCATATACGTTAGATGGGAGCTAGTAATCTAGCTGATATTTCTACAAAATTCCTTTATAATACAAAAAAAAAGTACCTAAAAATGAACAGACAAAAATTTGAATTAAAATATTTCTTTTCCTGAAAGTCTGGGCCCAAAACATGGGTGTACATTATGCATAGGAATGAATTAATACACAGCAAAGTACAGTAATTTTGTAAAAATAAAGAAGTTGTTCCATACACCATTCACCATTATTCCACATTTAGAAGTTTTTAGATCTCATTTAATTTTTACCATTATTATTGGTATTCATAATTGAATAGATTTGGTACACACTTGGTGCACTTCTGAAATGTTTTATAATCATAAATTACAATAAAAATGTATTTGTTGAATTACAAACTCTCCACTGTCCTCTCTTCTCCCCTAGAGAAGCCTTCTATTCAGACAGAGTCCTGGCATTCTAGTGATTAGCCTGGCACCTAGTATGTGCCCTATAAATATAAGTGAAATAAATTTCTCTGGGAAAAAAGTTTTAGTTTTTTTAATCGATTGCATTCTGAAAGGAAGATTTTGGTTGTTGTTCATTTTTCTGCAACATTTGGCAGGGAAATAAAAACAGGCCACGTCAATTATATTAATCATAAGCACACAATTTCCAGAGATTGCCTTTTACGTGGAGATAATGAAACAGCTGTGGCTGGTTAGCTTTTGATTTACTTTAACTTTGTACGGCTGATCTTTCAGTTAAATAGATTGGTGAGTCTCTTCCTTAGATATTGAATTTATCCAGAAACAGTCTCTCCTATCATGACTTTAAATGAATATTGATTTTTCTTTTAGCTTTAAAAGCCATCAATTGAGTTTTTAAATGCATCAGTAAGTATTATGAGAATTAAGTACTGCGAGTAAAGTGACCCACCTTAATTAATCTAGTTGAGCAACTAATGACCGCATTTTTAAACATGAGATCCCATTCTCTTCTTTAGCCATTCCCAGTGGCATTTGCCAGAAAGAGGGACAATAGGAATAGGGCAGGCTACGTCCCATCCATATGGAGCTGACCATAATGTAGAGTTCCTGTAACTGGTCATTTAAGAAGCTGATCGAAGAAATAAAGAATGATAAAAAAGAATGATGACAGTGGCTTGATCCCTTCATTATAATTTATAATTCAGGACGTAAAAAGTCATTTTCTTTGTCTTCTTACTGAAATGTTTTTACATTTGAAAATTAAAAGGAAAACTTTAGCCAGTCATTGAGGAATATGTCAAATGTATTGCCATTTTAAGTGAAACTAAAAAGATTGTTAAGTTTACTCTTTCTTATGTTCCCTGTTATTGTTAATATTAAAATGTCTACTCCTACTCTTTCCCAATAATCAGATTTTCTTGCTTTTTTCTCTATTTAGCCACTGAAATTCACTTATGTTCACAAAGTAGAAGATGTAAAGGGCTTTTGTTTCACAAGCTACATAAGATCAGATTAAGTCATGTGTAACTGTAAGACTTTCTGGTAAGACCATGGGGGATATTGCAAGAGGAAGCCCCTATAATTTCTCAGCCAGACAAAATGCTTTTCTAAGAAGATTAAATGCATTGTCTCATAGCTCTGTGACTTTTCAGCCCAAAGTAGAAATGAACCTGGATTAATGATTCATATAGGTGTACTTTTAAGAGTGGTTTATAATCTAATATGCAAGAATCTCACAAAACTTTTCAAGGGCTTGTGCCTTCTAGAAATGAAAATGTTAACAATTGTTCAAAATAAGTGGGCACTTATGCACCAAAATTTAATGAGGAGAAAGTAGTCTGAAGTAAGTACTCAGATTTTGGCCATTTCTCATGGAATAACTATGACTCAGAGGATAGAACCAAGATTACAGGGGACAGAGCCAAAGGCCCTGAAGAACCATTCTCAGGAAGCTAAAATGAATTCCAATCAACATTCTCTACCCAAAGAACATGGGATATTGGTCAACATAACAGAGGCATAAAAATCATTTGATGGAATTCAATATGCAATTGTAATACAAAAAATAACACTTAGTAAATCAGAAATAGACGGGAACTTCCAAAGACTAACATGGAATTATCATAAGAATCTTAAATATGTAAACAATAGAAACAATTCCTAAAAAATAAGAAATATGTCAACAATGTACACTATTACCACATCTTTTTTGTGTTTTATTTGTGGTCTTGGTTGTATAAAAAGAAACAAAAACAGATGTGAAAGGCATAGGATAGTTCTGACAATTAAGTTTGTGAACTCATCCTAGAAAAAGTGCTTTGAAGGGTGGACTAGGTCCCGGTGTCAGTGTCTGGCTTTCCAAGGGGAGCACTTTGAAGGTGATCATAGTTATATCCATCAATGAGATATGCAGCACTTATTCTAGAATGAGTTGGGACTATAACTGTCTGACCTCTTACTTAAAAAAAAAAAACCAAACAAGGAGACATAACAATGTAATGTAACTCAAATAGAAATTTCATGGTTTTTTAAATGAAACTTGATCAAATTCTTATAAAATGTACAACACAAAGAATTTTGAAAAAGGATAATAAATAGCTTAGGCTCATGTCAATAAGTGTAGGATGAATGATCACCTGTCCTACTAGATATTTTTAATATCTAGTATTCATAATCAAAATCGTATGATATGATATGGGATCAGGGACAGACAATATAGCTTATACAGCAAATAAAGATGCTAAAACATACCCAAACATTTATGGAACATTGTTACGTGACAAAAGGAGCATTTTAAATTATTTAATAAATGGGGATTAAGAACATGTTATCCAAATGCATAAAGTTAGATCTCTACCTCATAGTATATAAAAATTGATTCCAGAGAGATTAAGGATTTTAAACTTCTTAGTACAAAATATAGGCAATACCTTTTAGACAAGAGGGTGAGAAAAGTTTCTTGAACAAACACAAAAAAGCAATGATTATAGAAGAAAGGACTGATACATTTGTATTAAAACCAAGAACATTAATTAAAAAGTTTGATCATGTTGGGGGAAGGTATCAGCATCAGCGACAACTGACAAGGGACTGACGTGTGGAATACATTAAGTCTTTCCACAGATTAGTAAGAAAAGTAAAGTAAAAATTTAGTAGAAAATGGCAGGAAAGTCTGGCAATTTCAAAGATGAGGTTCTTGTAAGGAAACAAGCATATAAGGAAATACTCAAAATTATTAGTGATTGTGGAAATGCAGATCAAAATCTCTGGGTTTCCCCTTACATATATTTATTTGAATACAAATAAAGAAATGAGACCATAACAAGTATTGAAATGGGCGTGTAACCAGAGAATTCCTTACGTATTGCTGGTAGAAGTGCAAATTGGTCCATTCACTTGAAAATCAGTCTGGCATTTTTTCCTAAACCTGAACATCTATGCCTTCTGGTGCAGAAATTTCAGTCCTAAATATAAAACCAAGAAAAACCACCCCATATGTACAACAAAAGATAAAAAGAAATTCACAGCAGCACGTTGGCATTACCAAAAACTTAGAAATAACTTAAATACCAATGAATAAATTTGAGTGCTTACAAAATAGATTGTAATAAAATAAGGAAAATGAAAGTTTTAACCAATCATGCATGAGTTTTGGAAAAACATTATTAAGTAAAAAAACAAAGTCCCCAAATATACTGTAACACAGTTTAAATTTTTAAAAAATTATATTGTTCAGGGTGGCACCTGTGGCTCAAAGGAGTAGGGCACCAGCCCCATATGCCAGAGGTGGTGGGTTTAAACCCAGCCCTGGCCAAAAACTGCAAAAAAAAAAAAAGGTTATACTGTTCAGAGAGTATATGTGCAAGAAGCAGATAAACAGAAGGAATGGCAAACGTGGAGTTCAGAATAATGTTTTAGACAGAGGTAGGAAAATGGAATCTAGAATAACTAATTGTTTTTCTAAAGAGAGCAACAACATTGCCTGCCATTTCATCCTCTGAGAGTCTGTCTAGGGTGAAGAAGACAGTGAAAACATGAAAATGGTAGTCCTTCACAGATACTGGTTCCTAAGAACCTCCCACGACGCCAGAATCCAGCCCAAAATGTAATTCTTGTGTATGAAAATAAGTAGCTTTCTCCTCTGTGGCATCTTAACTGAAAATAAGCACCTCTTCTGAAAGCCCTCTGGAGAGCCAGCCCCTAAAAGGAAACATTTACCAAATGATGGCATCTCATCTCTAAAAGGGCACATTTTGAAGATATATTTTACTACTTACAATTTTCACCTTATTAGATAATTAACATATATGTTCCCATTGGATCCTAGCTTTTGTGTAACAATGTTTGCATTAAACCTTTCCAGTTTTCTTTAGCAGACACAATATTCAATTAACTTGAAGTAAATTATTAATATAATCTCACTTATAATAAGAACAGACACCTGTAATTGCTTTTTTACATATGTGAGTCTGGTCCTACTGTGCGCTTCTTAACAACATTTTATTCCTTTTGCATCCACCACTGAGTCCTACACCTCCAGCACAGGGTAAGCATGCAAAACATTTTGTGGGGAGAAGTAATGAATTAACGATAAGGCAAACTTTCACCAGGATTAGGAACAGGGGAACTCTCCTTTCTCTTTTACCAGCTACATGAATTTGTAAAATTTCGTTAACTTATTTGCCAGTAAAAATGTGGATTATCATAGCAACCACATCATAGGGCTGTTGTGATGAATAAATAAGTATATGTATATAAAGTACTTTATAGTGTATCAAGCACATATAAAATACTCAATAAATTAATGTCATTACTTTCATCATGATTGTTAAGAATGCTTGCTTAACCAGACCTTCTCATTACTTAATGATACCCAATTAAGAAAATTTATGGCAATATTTAAAACATAGTAAATTTATTATATTCATGAAGTCATAAAGACTAAAGGGTGACATTAAATCTTTATTATGCACTGAAAGATTTTCATCATAGCAATGATCTTTATGTTCCAGAAAAGGTCGTAGAAACAACACTTTTAATTTTTCTTTTCTAAGCAGGGAACATCAAATGTAGAATAAGTGTTCAGCTTATCTCTTCCTTTTTTTAACAAAAAGGATTAGCTAACTTTTCTAATGAATCACACAGTGCTAACGCTTTCCAAAATCCTCTCCTTACAGCAAAATTGTTCCAAGTGCTTTTTAAAAACTTTTGAGTTGCCTGTGAAGAAAGAAACACATCTACAGAGCCCTGAAAAAAGTGTCGGTTATTGAAACTTGGACACGTCTGTTCTCTGGTTCAGTAATAACTAAGAATCAAGACAGGCATCCTATAGACCCTGATGGCTCTATTATTGGGTTCATTAGACAGATGACGAGGGTGGAGGTGAGTGAAGCCATGAGCATCCCTCGACTTTGCATCAATGTTTTCTTCTAGACCACTTTTCCAGGAGGACCAGTGTGAGAATCTGAAAAAACTATCAAACATAATGCTGATATGTAATATCTTGCATTTTATTTCAAATTTCCCAACAAATGTATAAATTCAAGCCAGTGTAATTTAACCAAGTGATAAGAGTGATAGGAGATAGAAGGATAGTCAGTAACAGAACCAGGTAGAGCAGCCTGATAAAGATTAAATGTTTTTTAATCCATAGATTATTTTGAAATAGAAGATTTTATATATGCACATATATTAGACAGTGATACCTTGGAAATCCAAACTTAATCCATTCCAGAACCCCATTCAAGTTCCAAGATAATTTTTTCCCCTTTAAAATAATAGAAACTGGATCAATTCATTCCTGAGTCCCACAAACCTGAATTTCCTTTTTCTTCTTCTTCTTTTTTGAGACAGAGCCTCAAGCTGTTGCCCTGGGTAGAGTGCCGTGCCATCACAGCTCACAGCAACCTCCAACTCCTGGGCTCAAGCGATTTTCCTGCCTCTGCCTCCCAAGTAGCTGGGACCACAGGCGCCCACCACAAGGCCCAGCTATTTTTTGGTTGCAGCTGACATTGTTATTTGGCGGGCCCAGGCTGGATTTGAACTCACCAGCTCAAGGTGTATGTGGCTGGCACCTTAGCCGCTTGAGCCACAGGCACTGAGCCAACAAATGTGAATTTTGAAAATGATTTTAACAGTAAGTACACTGGGCTTTAAGGTAAAATATTAACAAGTAACATTTCAATAAAAACGTAAATTAATAAAATTAAAAATACAAAAACCTAAAAATATAAAGGCCTCTTTCATCATAAACACTTGATTTGAAAACTCCCCCTCACTGTTCACAAACTCCTTAAACTCCTTTACAACTTTACTGCTGTTTCTGAGTTAGAACTGGCAGCCTCTCCCTGTACAAGACTGTGGATCCCAGTCCTTTTCTTAAAGTTCCGGAACCACACCCTACTCCTCCTTTTCACCACTAGTATCAGGCATGTTCCTTCACTAAATCATCATGGAGGACCTTGGCTTTCTCACAAATTATCATCTCAGAAATCACATCGCCAGCCAGCTGTTTTTCATTACTCCAAAAGGAGGAATTTTTCCATCCCTTCCATGTTTTTCAGTCTCCTAGAGGTCAGAGTCGTAACCCCTTTCACCAATCAGCTGCTTTGATAGCTTCTTCATTTTTCAAAATCATACAATAGCCACATGTGGATCGCTGTCATGCTTAGCGATAAAATTTTTCTTAACTTCACTGTAGCTCTAACAGCTTTCCTCTTTATTTTCCTCACTATACATTTTACGACCCATGGTGAAAAGACTTAGTTGTTATATATTAAAAAAAAAAAAAAAACAGAAACAAAAGCATAGAATTAGCAGCAAAAATAACACAAGATTCATTCACTACAGCTTCTGACAACAAACTGAATGATAAAATGTAGGGGTGGCCCCCGGCACAAAAACAACACACTGGGCATTTGCATTCCAAAGGAGCATTTGAATTTGGGACAAAATTGTCTCAAATTTTTTGTTTGGGTTCCAAGTTGTTCAAGTTCCGGGGCATTCAGATTTGAGGGGGCAATACTGCCTATTGAAATATATTGAGAGTTCATGTTCAATTGGAGGAGCTTAACAGATATATATCCATGCACTCATCAGCCCAATAAAGACACAGGACATTTCCATCACTTCAAAAATCTCCTTTGTACCCTTGTTTGAACTATGTCCACCCCCATAGAACAATTACTTTGATTTCTATCATTATTGATTACTAATAGAATCATACATTACTAACAGCATGTACTGTTTTGTATCTTGCTTCTTCTGTATACTATTTTGGAGACTAGTATCATGAAGGCACATGAATTATCAAATCTCCTATTTAAGGACATTTGGGTTGTTTCCAGTTTGGGACTGATATGAATAAAACTGCTAGAAATATTACTGTATAAGTCCCTGTGAGGACATGTTTTCATTTCTTTTCGGTAAACATTCAATACCGAAATATTCTGGGTCACAGAGGAGACATAGGATTACAATGAGAAGAAATTGCTAAATAGCTTTTCTGCATGGAGGCTTTGCACAGACTGTTCCTCCTGCCTGGACGGCTCTTCCCCTCACTTTCCCTGTCAGCCACACAGATTTCCCCTGATCCTTTTACCCCTTGTTAGAGTTTGGAGCAATTTCATTTATTTGGTTGATTATTTCTTTTTTGTTGTTGTTGTTGTGTCTTTAGTAGAATTGAAACTCTCTCAAAGGGAGGGTTTTTAATCTTTCTTGCTCACCATTATATTCCTAGCACCTGGATTATCACAAAGGACAAGAGAAATGTGAACAAGGAAAGGGTGGCCCTGGCTCTACCTGGGCAGAGGACTCTGCACTTTGTTCTCAGCTGAATTTGTCAACGAGAGAACTAAAATGGAAATCAGAAATCCTTAGATCATAGGAATAGTATATAATTTTTCAAGGATAATACTTATTATTTTTATAAAAATCACATAAGCTCACTTAATAAGTTTAAGTCATAAACTCTGTAGAAGAATGGAAAAACTAACTCAAAACCTGATTATTCAGAATAATTATGAACTTTTTTTTCTTTAAGCAAAGTTTTATTATGTCGCCCTCAGTAGAGTACCAGCATCATAGCTCACAGCAACCTCAAACTCTTGGGCTTAAGAGATTCTCTTGCCTCAGCCTCCGAAGCAGCTGGGACTCTAGGTGCTCGCCAACAACGTCTGGCTATATTTCGTTTGGTTGTCATTGTTATTTTAGCCGGCCCCGGCCAGTTTCGAACCCGCCAGTCCCATGTATGTGGCTGGCACCCTAACCACTGAGCTATGGGTGCTGAGCCTACAACTGCCCTTTTTAAAAACCTTGCCAATACAAAAGCAAACATACATTTAGTTATAGAAAATAGTATTGTATTCTATATGACTTTAAAAAAAAGAAATTGCTAAATAGTTTTATAAAGTGGCTTTGGCATTTTATGCTCCTACTAGAAACGTATGAGAGTTTCAGTCACTACACATTCTGATTAACATTTTGTTTTGTCCATCTTTTAAATTTTAGTCATTCTCTGAGTTTGTAGTAACCTCATTGTGCTTTTCAATTTCCATTTCTTAAAAATTAGTAATGATGAACCATTTTGAATGTACTTACTACACAAGTAAAATGTATTTTCAAGTTTCTTGTCCATTTTAATTGGGTTATTTGATACCTTATTAATATGTAGAAGTTCTTTGTATGTTCTAGCACATGTTATTTGTCATATATATTGCCTTTGTAAACAGCTTTATTGAGATATATCTGATATGCAATAAACTGCACATATTTATAGTATACAAGTTGATAAGTTTAAAAATGTATATACTCATGAAATCTTAGCAACAATCAAAATAATGAACATATCCATCATCAAAATGTGTCCCTCATGGACCCGGCCAGAACAAATTCCCAGGGCCAAATGTTTTTGCTATCAACACAGAAAGGAACATACCCTCCCACTCCTCATAAGTTAGCACTGGCCTGGGGACCAGCCTCCCCTACCACATGAACATCCCCTATCACCTGCTTAAACTATGACAACCACAGGAGAACAGGAAGACACAGGACAGCAGCAGTCTCATAAGCTTACAGTGAATTCACCTCTCTCCTATCTGAAGACTCTTCCAGAACAGGACCCAAAACTCCAATCAGGGTCCTCAAACTATGGATTTTGTAAACTATTTTACTAACACTAACAACTGAACACCCTCCCCAGGATCTGAGTTTCAGCATATCCAAATTGGTAGCAACATCAGTTTAGCGAAAGGGCAATGTACTTCTCCCACTTCTCCCACTGTTCACTAAGCAACAGAGTTTCCAGCAGAGGACAAAAAGTATATCACAAAGCTATCTATTTTGTCCTGATGGAAGAGATTTCTGATGACAAAGAATTGGCATAAGAACTCAGTCAATATGAAAAAAAACAGACTATTTCTACATCTCCAAAAGACCACACTAACTCTCCAGCAAGGAACAACAAACAAATTGTTAAAACGACATATGGAATAAAAAGTATCACAAGTAAGATCAAGAAGATCAAGGAGGAAGTTGAAAACCAAAACAAAGAAACCAAAAAATTAATTCAGAACATGGATAAAAACTTTACTAAAAGATGGATAACATAAGTAAAGATATAATAGAACTTCTAGAAATGAAAGAGTCATTTAGAGAATTTCAAAACACAGTGGAAATTTTTAACTATTCAAGCAGAATAAAGAATTTCAGAGCCTAAAAACAAGGCTTTCAATTTAACCTGTCAGTCAAACATGAAGGAAAGAGAATCAAGGAGTATGAACAAGCTCTCCAAGAAGCATGGGACTATAAAAACTGAAAAAACATAAGAATCATATGTATCCCTGAGGTAGAAGAAGAAAAAGCAAAGTGTATAGAAAACCTATTCAAAGAAATAGTGGAAGGAAAACTTACTTGGCATGTATGTCTTGCTACAGATTTAGACATCTACATACAAGATCATCATCAAACATGTGGATGACTTGTGGCAAATAGAACAACACTAAGGCACACATAATCATCAATTTGACCAAAGGCAAAGTTCAGGGGAAAATCTTCAAGCTGCAAAATGAAAGCATCATATACCTTATAAAGGAAAACCCATCATACTAATGGCAAACTTCTCAGCAGAAGGGATTGGAGTCCCATTTTTAGTCCTTCTAAACAGTAACTGCCAGCTAAGAATTTTCTACCTTATAAAACTAAGATTCAGAAATGAAGGAGAAATAAAGTATTTCCCAACAAGCAAACAATAAGGAATTTGTCACCACAAGACCTGCCCTATAAGAAATGCTTAAAAGTGCTCTTTAAGTGGAATATTACAATTGATACCCATGAGTATAAAAACATCTAGAAGTTAAAACCCACAGGTCTATAAAAACAGTAACACACTTTTACAAAATAGTAACACAAAGGACCAAGAAAAATGATGACTAGAGCAGCATCTCCCATACCAATATTAATGTAAACAGTCTAAATTAAAAGTTACAGATTGGGCTCGGTGCCTGTGGCTCAATCGACTAAGGCGCCAGCCACATACACCTAAGGTGGCGGGTTCAAATCCCCAGCCCAGGCCCGCCAAACAACAATGATGGCTGCAACCAAAAAATGGCCGGGCATTGTGGCGGGTGCCTGTGGTCCCAGCTACTTGGGAGGCAGAGGCAGGAGACTCGCTTGAGCCCAGGAGTTGGAGGTTGCTGTGAGCTGTGATGCCATGGCACTCTACTCAGGGGGATAGTTTGAGGCTCCGTCTCAAAAAAAAAATAAAAAATAAAAATAAAAAATAAATTGATTAATAATCTGTAGTTTCTAGATATAAAGCTTTCATTCACTGCCTGATTTTTTAAAAAGTTAATTAATTTTGGAGACTGAGAATTAGAAGGGACAGTTACACAAAATTCACTTTAAAATCCCCCTAAAATAGGAAGCTATTTTTTTCCCCCTGTTTGTATTTGAGGTTAAGTTGAGCACCCAAGATTCAGATCTAATGTATAACTGAGTCAGGATTTAATGCAATCTGCCTGACTCCAAATCTCTAACTGATTACTATCCTCCCAGGAACTTAATACTTTCATGTAATTTCGCTCTTATTACACAGCTGGCCAAGGTGCATGTCTTCAAAGGTCTTCTGTTAACATGATTAAAAATACTGCAAAACTCAATTAACATCTATTATTTTCTATTTCAAAATGTATGTCATACCTTATGCTTGAAATCTGTTTATTTTGACAAAACTGACCTGACAAAGTTCATATCAAAAAGTTTGCCTAGCACTAGAGTACTGTTTTCACTTCAAAATTAGATATATAAATTAATCCAGTTTTAAAAGAAGTTCTCAAGAATCATTTATACTTGTTTTTCTTAAAAGCCACTGGGAAAGGAGAACAATACTGTTATGTTTTCAATTTAAATTGATACCAAAGTATCAATTAGTGGGTGCTTGAAACAATTATATACACATATGTGTACATGCGCAAATAATCTTAACATTTCAGTTGAAACTAGTGAACCACTAATAAAAAAGTATAATGTTAACTTACCTTCATTCATATCGTCAGTCAAAATTTCTGTTTCTTCTATGATAAAACAAAAAGTTCCAATGTTTAAATTTATCTTTATCATGAAAATTAAATTATTCAAATCATTTAAACTTAGATAATGATTTTCTACCTTAAAACTTGTCTTCCCTTTAAAAGGACCATATAAAATCCTCAAAGCATGTCATCTTATATTCTTTCTATAGCTAGGTGTTTGTGAAGGCTTGAGTAAGCCAATAGAAACTGATGCTGGCACAAACCAGAGGTGTTTATTGCTACAAGTGAGTGGTGAGACCTGGTGTCACAGTTTTCTGTATTTAGAATAGGCAACATGCACGGGTCAGAGAAGAAGAGCTTCTCCTTGAACTCTGTGTTCACAGGTCTTACCTAGGGATAGAGTAGTCACTAACACTGATCAGTACAGCCCTGAGTGACATTTAAAAGGCTCCTCTCATTTTGCACAGAATGTGGCACTTCTTACAGGTTCATGCAAAGAAAGGTATTTCACTGGTTTTAGTACTAGGTATGGTTGGCAGTAGGCAGCCAGGATGTAGAAGTCATAAAAAAAATAAAAAGATTCTTTTTCCCTTCAGACGTTTTCTTGAAGCTATACAAGACATTTCCATCTTCAGTGTGGCACCCTAGAACATTTCAGTGGATAGGATTATAATTTCTTTGACCCAAGAATCTGAAGCCAGATTCCTATCAACATGTTGCTCTGTCTCGGATGAAGACGTGGCTGCGATGTAGTCCAGAGGGGGCTGGGGAACTTTTTCATGTTGAAAGGCCACATTCATTGAGCTGTAATCAAATAAGGCTGCATTCAAGAAACTTCAATTAAATATACTTAAAATGTACATTGTTATGTAAAAATCTAACTCCTGTGTACTTTATAATTTCAAAAAGGGAAAACTATTTGTTAATCTTAAAGTTAACTAACCCTTTGGTGACTTTGTTGTGTTTGCTTTTTGTTGAAAAGCATTTGAATATTTGGTTGCAGCATGGAGGTCACAGTTTCAGTTGATCCTCTAGATGGGTATGAATCATTTGTGACCTTAAGGACATTCTTATTTGGATTAGATAGGACAATGAAGATTTGCATCAAGAAATGGTTGAAAAGCAAAAACATATTTTTGAGGCTTGTTGCCAAAGGTGTGGGTATTCTACTGCATTTCCCATGCTTTGGTTGGATGTTTCTTAGCATCAGTGACTTTATTTATTTATATTTTTTTGAGACAGAGTCTCACATTGTCGCCCTTGTAGAGTGCTATGGCATCATAGCTCACAGCAACCTCCAACTCTTGGGTTTAAGTGATTCTCTTGCCTCAGCCTTCCAAGTAGTTGGGACTACAGGCGCCTGCCACAATGCCCAGCTAGTTTTAGAGGCGGGGTCTTGCTCTTGCTCAGGCTGGTTTTGAACCCATGAGTTCCAGCAATTCACCTGCGTTGGCTTCCCAAAGTGTGAGCCATTGCACCCAGCTGTTAGCATCAATGACTTTAAAATGTCATTTCTTGTGATACTTTAATAAGAAGAATGTTCTCTAACTCCATCCAGGTTAACACAAAAGACATGAAATCTTCATCTTTTTATGCCTGAATAGTATTCCATGGTATACATATGCCACAGTTTATTAATCCATTCCTGGGTTGATGGGCACATGGGTTGTTTCTACATCTTAGCAATTGTAAATTGATCTGTGGTAATCTAGTTCAAATGTGCTTATGATAAAATGATTTTTTTCTTCTGGGCAGATCCCTAGTAATGCGATTGTGGGATCAAATGGAAGGTCTATTTTGAGTTATTTGAGGATTCTCCATACTTATTTCCAAAGAGACTGTATCAGTTTGCAGTCCCACCAGTAAAAGTGTTCCCTTTTCTCCACATCTGGGCCAGCATCTGCAACTTTGGGACTTTGCTATGTGGGCTAATCTCACTGGGGTTAGGTGATATCTCAGGGTAGTTTTGATTGGCATTCCTCTGATGTTTAGGGATGATGAGCTTTTTTTTTATAGTAAGCCCACAGTGATCAAAATAGCATGGTATTGGCATAAAAAGTAGAGATATAGACATATGGAACAGAATAGAAAACCAAGAGATGAAACCAGTTTCTTATTGCCATCTAATCTTTGAAAAACCAAGCAAAAGCTTACACTGGGAAAAGGAATCCTTATTCAATATACAGTGCTGGGAGAAGTGGATAACAACATGTAAAAGAATACTTTTCTAAAATCTGTGCAATAAATCCTTCTTTTTTTTTTTTTTTTTTTGAGACAGAGTCTCCACTTGATCTTAGCCAAAAGGCCGAGAAGCGATTGAGACAGAGTCTCAAGCTGTCACCTTGAGTGCCATAGCATCACAGCTCACAGCAACCTTAAACTCTAGGGCTTAAGCAATTCTCCTGCCTCAGCCTCCCAAGTAGCTGGGACTACAGATGCCTACCACAGTGCCCAGCTATTTTTTTCGTTGCAGTTGTCATTGTTGTTTTAGCTGGCCCAGGTCATGTTCAAACCTGCCAGCCTCAGTGTACATGGTCAGTGCCCTACCCACTGAGCTGCCCAAATCCTTCATGTTTCACTGTCAAGGAAGGCACACTGTCTCTATATAGTCTAACTAAATTTACCAAATTCAGTCTAACATCACAAGATTTATCTTGGAAGTTGTTGAAGATATCTATTCTATATGTTCTGTTCATAAGTATACCCAAAGCAAGTAACTCTTCATAGCAAAGAAAATCTTCTGTTATGATCTGAATGAAGTATAAAACCTGGGCTGAGTCTGTGGTATCAATTGATTCATCCAAAGTGATTGAATAATATATATTTTCCTTTTGAAGTATTGCATGAAGTTGTTCTGTTAAGTTGAAAGCTAATTCAGGCTGCTGATCAATTATGGGAAAGAGGCAGCTGTTTGTACGTTGAAATGTCATCAGGGCCTAAGCATCCTACAACTTTGAGAACATATTCTTTCATAATTTCTATATCTTTAAATGGCTTCCCTTTGAAGAGATTAACTTTGTAAGTTGCTTCAGTGGCATTATTTCTGGATCTTACTACTGCTTGAAAGAATTGTCTTTGCTTTTGTTTTTCCTCTTTTAATTTCTGCAGTGTAACTTTTTGCACCTCTCCTGCTAATTTAAAATGTTTGTGGCCCTTATGAGTGTTATGATGCTGATGAGCATTGAATTTCTTTAACGTTGATACTAGAGTATTACAAAGCAAGCAAATCATCTTATCTTTAGCAGAAACAAGATAATATTGTAATTCCCCATCCTCATTAAAAAATCTTGGTGTTTTCTTCCTTCAGGGTTCTCTTGGTCTTCTTTGACATGATGGATTGTTAAGCAGACAGAATTAAAAATACTGCCAAGCTGTGCAGCTATCCACAAATCCCACTTCAAACAGAAACACAGTATACAGTTGTCAAAGGATGATAACAGACTGGTGTACTTGACCCCCATTAACACTTGCCAACTACCCCTGTGCAGTAGTGATGCTCATCAGGTATGGGAAATTAGAACCAAATCATGAACGTTGGCAGCCAACAATTCAGGTGTTATGGCTTACTAACATTCTAATTTTGCTGGTTAATCTGGGAGGATTATTTCAGGGAACTGATTTTATTCTTTGGTATTTTGAAAACGTTCACTTAAAAATTAAAATAAAAATATAAAAGACAAACAAAAATATATTTATAAAAACAAAAGGATTTAGTCTGTAAAATTTGGATTCAGGTAAAGGCCACACTTAAGGACTTAGAATGTCACATGAAGCCCTAAGACGAAGGGCCCTTCTCCATCTGTGGTCCAGAAAGGCAGTCTTGCTTTGCTGAAATACTGTGTCCTGTCTCAGGATTCCCGAAGTTCTCTTTGAGGGGTGGCACACATGTGTCTGTTATGCCAACCACCTAAGTTGTTTTCCGAGAAAGAGAAAGGCTTTACTCAGAAGTATTCACAAAAACACCCTCACAAATCAGAGAAGATGCAAATATTTACATGAAATGCTCAACAAAGGGAGATGGGAAAAGTCCAGTGTTGCTGAGGTGTACTGGGTATAAGAAGAGCCAAAAAATCTTCAAAAGCACAAACCATAAGAAAGACAACTGGTAACTCTGATTATATAGAAAGTAATTGATTTCTACTCAATATCACCATGGATAGCGTTAAATTTGAGTGCCAAGATGGAAGAAGGTATTTGTAAAGTCTAAAACTGACATCAGATTACTATCTAGGCTATATAACAGGAACCCTTGCAAATCAATGAGAAAGAAATATGTATGAAATTAAGCAAAGGATGTGAACAGGCAAAATAAGAGAGGAAAGAAAAAGAAGAGAAAACTCAAAAAGCTAGTATCCTCGTGAAGAGAAAATCAAAGTCTTTGGTTATTGCAAAAATTCAAGTTAATAAAGAACGCCATCACTTGACAGTATGAAACTAGCAAACCTAGAAAGCTGGACGATGCTAAAGCTGGCAGGGTTGAGGAGAACCCTCAGGCACATGGGTGGGACTGAGACTGCTACATAACAGCTCTGCCAAAGAATGTACAGACACCAGTAGTCAAATTAAGAAGTTTTACAACCTTACTGCTATGGCTCTTCCCTCATGAATGGTTTAATATTCTCTTGCGAGTGGGTTAGATACAGCAGGGGTGAGCTTGTTATAAAAGTGACTTTGACCCCGTCTCACTCTCTCTGACTGTCTTGCCCTTCCACATTCTGCCATAGGGGGACACAGCAAGAAGGCCCTCACCAGATGTGGGCCCCTCCACCTTGAGTTCTCAACCTGTAAGAAATTAATCTGTGGTATTCTGTTATAGTGATACAAAATGGACTATGAGACTCGCCCAGCTAGATGTCTCAAAGAAATCTTCCCACTGATCCTAAGGAGAGGATGTTTATGATGGTGTGACTGTGGGTTGAGAGGCCACCACTGATAGAAAGTAACTTGTGAAAGATGAACAGAGCAGAGTATTAGTGGCAGCAGTCAGAAGCAACAAATTAGATGAACACAGAACAACACGGGACAGATCTTTAAAATGTAATGCTTTGTGAAAAGAAAAAAAGGGGGGGGAATATGAGACCTATAATACAATACTATGTAGATGAAAAAACTTTCAAAATTTCATTTATATTCTGCTCACAGAATATAAATACACATTGGATAAGAATGCATACAAAAAAAGGAGACATATACATTAAGTCACTTCAAAATGGTTGTCTATGGGTGGGGTAAGGGGAGTCAGGTTTAGGGATAAAGAAGAATAAATATATAAAAGAAGAGAAGGGCCTGGCCTGGCCCAGTGGTGATCATGTATAAGCAGCTGAGGTGTGTCTCTAACTCACGCCTTTGCCCCAAAGTCTGACATTAGGAAGAGAGACAGAAGGAAAAGAAGAAGAGAAAAAGGGATAAAGAAGGGGCGAGGGAAGAACGGCAGCTTCAGAGTGCAAAATGACAAATGAGAGGAAACACAACAAAATAATTGAGACTAGGCGTTTAGACTGGGGGTGATCTTGAGCTAAGAATCTGAAGAAATCCTGAGGAAGACCATGAACTTCCGGCACTATGTGAACCGGAAATTAAGTCATTTTATATGAATATTTAAAAGTATTTGTGAAGAGACTTGTTAACAAAAAACAAGTAACATACACCCCCCCCCCCCCACAAACCAACCAAACAAACATGCTAAAACAAAAAAGAAAAAGGTGGCCCCAAACAGTGGAGGAGTTGGGGACATCTGGCTATGTAAGCAAATAAGAAAATGTCTGTTATGAAAAGATATCATCTTCCTGATGGTGGCACTTTCTTCAGGAGCTGCCCTGATTTGAGGGGAAATGAAAAGAAGAGGAGAAGGGTATTTAGCAAAGGTGAAAGGTGCAGGGATGGGTTGAATTTGCACAATGTTTTGGTCGGCAGGCTGTAGATGGGATGCGTGTGAATGAGTTTGTGACATTGAAGAAAGGCCTCTGTGCCTAGACTTGTGTTCAAGATGGGTTATCCCTAACACATGGTCATATCATGCTTGGGAAATAGTTAACTTTAAAATGTAAGATAATTGAATTTTAGTTTTGCTTCAATTTTTCAATATCCCACAAGTGCAAAGCCTGAAGAAAAACAAAGAATAAGACCAAAGTTTACCACAGAAAAGGATAAATTCTAATTTATTAAAAAGACATACCATATCTTTTATGACCATAGGTCATAAAAACCATAGCACCTTATTTTTGTTTTCAATATAAATTTCTATTATAGAAACAGGTGACGTGCACCCGTAATACCAGCTACTTGGGAGGCTGAGGCAGAAGGATTGCATGAGTCTAGTTGTTTAAGGCCAGCTTGGACAACACAGTAAGACCCCATCTCAAAAAGAATTAAAAAGTATATTTACCTTGAGTTACAGGATGTCTGGCTCCTAAAAACAAAATGAAAAAATTGACTATAGCAAAGAGATTATATTCATTTAACTAAATATACAAAGATCATTAACATTTCATAAATAGTATAACAATTTAAATTAATAGTTACAAAAAGATCAAAGGAAGCCACAATAGGCCATCTTACTTTGATTTTTAATAATGCATAGCAATTTTTTCATCCTACATTTAGACACATAAATTCCAATACAACAAGGAAATTGTTTTAACTTTAATTTTAAAAAGAGACTCATATTTTAGATACATTGGGATACACAGTCAACAGCATATTTACTATACAGTTATATAAAATTTGTAATTATTTTAAACTTATATTAATAAAAAGAAATCTATTAAGAGATAAATACAAACCTCTCTTGGTTTAGGTATTCTGACCTGGTCACTTAAAGAAGGGGTCAAAGAATATATTGATATTTTTATTTTATACCTTTGCTCTCACTTGACCTTTCTTAAGAGAGGAAAAAATTAGAACCATTATGGAGATACAGACAACAGGGCTCTTCTTAAAAGAAGGGCAAAGTGAAGCAACACTGACAGTTAACTAAATGTGGTCTTGATATAGATTTAAGAAATCGATTAAAAATAAGGTTTATGTTGTAGGTACCATTCTGCAGAATGAGTTTTCATAAACTAACAAATTGTGTTCCTTGACTGCAAAACTTAGAGTTTTAAATTGAGAGGGGGCAGGGCAAAGTAAAAAAATTATAGAAGGAAAAAAAATCAAACTGAGAGCTTTGGTAAAGGTCAGTATTTACTGTCCTCCTCCCTGGAAAGTTTTCCTTTCTTCCTCTCCTTCCTAAGGGCTGAACGAATTTAGTGAACAGAAGAACACTTCTGCTCACCTGCTTGTATGCTCTTCAGAAGAAATTAAATGACTTGAAATCTTAAACAGTATACTCTTTAAGAACTGGTATCAACAGAAAATCAAACAAAATTTTAGTGAAGCCTAATACTGAGCATATCAAGTAACATATGTTTTATAAAAAATAATATCAATGTATTTATCCATATGCATCTCCAACATTTAATGTTTATTGTAACACACTTCTCTTAGGACATCTGAATATAAAAATAATTAGATAGATTCTATTTTAAAGGTGTTTACTGCTGATTAGGACAAATACAAAAATCAATGAACAGTTGAAAGTCATTCATTGGTGTGCTGGCACCAACTTGGACAAGTTTGCCAGAGTATGTTGTGCCCACCATGCCCAGCTTAAGTTCTGTAACATCTTGTTAATATAAATTACCGAGGTGGGGGTATTTACACCCTCAGAAATTAGCAAAAGCTACAAATCAAGGCTCCTCTCCAAAGCCAGTTGTTAACTATTTGCCAGCAGACCGCCGCATAGGCCCGTGGATGAGGTGGACATGAGTATCCCTCCTTCTCCCACAGCCTTCCCCATCTTTGTGGGTAGCAGCTCTGTCCTCTCCATTCTCACGCCAAAACCCTTGCAGCCATCCTTGACCGCTCATTCTGTTTCACACTTGATCCAATCCATTGGGAAATCTTGTTGGCTCCCCCTTCAAACTATATCCTGAAACAACTGCTTTTCATCATTTCCCTTCCCCCCACTTGCCCTCATCACTCTCTTCTCCTCCTGGGCTTACAGTAGTAGTTTCCACTTCCCTCTACCCGCTCTCCGCCCTTATACAGCATATTCCCCACCCAGCAGCCAAAGCAGTCTTGATTTCAAGTGTTAGATCATGTTTCTCCTCTGCTCAAAGCCCTGGAGTGGCTCCCATTTCACTCACTGACAGGTCTTACTTGATTTTCCCTGGCACCTCTGGCCCCCCACCCCTCTACTGTTTGTCCTTTAATGCTTCATACCATTACCTGTACACCTGTCGCACTAACCCTCTTACTCTTTCCCTTACACATACTAGGAACATTTCTGTCCCAGGAACATCGCACTGGCCATTGCCTCTGCCTGGAATCTGCTCTGCAGACATCTGCATGGCTGCTGCATGGTTTCCTTCAGCCTGTCACCTGAAAGTAACTTCAGTGAGTGAGGCCTTCCCAGGTCTCATGTCTAAATTTCAAAACTTGGCCAGGCACCATGGCTCACACTTGCACCTAGTTCTTTAGGAGGCTGAGGCAGGTGGATCATTTGATCTCAGTAGTTGGAGACCAGCCTGAACAAGAGGGAGAACCTGTCTCTAATAAAAATAGAAAAACTAGCTGGGAATCATGATGGGCACCTGTAGACCCAGATACTCAGGCGGCTGAGGCAAGAGGGGAACTTGAGCCCAAGAGTTTGAGGTTGCTGTGAGCTAAGTTGCCAAGGCACTCTAGCCTGGACTACGGAGTGAGACTCTGTCTCAAAACAAATTTTTTTCTTTCATAACTTACCCCTTCAACCTTTTAAATCCTCTATCCTTGCTTTATTTTTTTTCTTAACACTTACTTTACTTAATCTTTTACTTATTTCTTCTATTTATTGTCTTCCTTCCACCATTAGAATGTAAAATCTATGAAGAGGCAGAAAGTTGTGAATTATTATTCACTATTGTAACTCCAGCACCTAGAACAGGGCCCAGTACACATAGTAGGAACTTAATAAACATCCATCGAGTGAATGAATATAATAAGTTAAAGAGATACCCCCAGAAAGCACTGATAGGAGCAAACAGTCTGTCTATATGGCGCAGAGTAGGTACATAAAAAATATTTTTCGCCATTGGAGGTTATCCTGGGCACCAACTCATTGCTTTGGAACTCCGTAAGTAAAGGGAGTTAAATATTATTTTACCTTTCTGCTGTGAAGTACATTTTATGGAAACAAAATAGTTGATGAAGGAGAATTTTTTTCCTATAGGTTTCCATTTAATAAATGCAGAAGGAATGGTAAAATTACATATCACCATTTTTATTGCCCCTGCTGACAAACTGTGTGTAGGCAACACTTACAAAGGCTGCTGAAATCATTAGGCAAAAGGTTACGAGGGCACGTTTAAGTGGACATGTTGCACTGTTCCAGGGATCAATCTTGGTGTTGTTGGTAGGGAGACATCCAGAGAAGACATTTTGGTAACAGTAAATACAAGGCAAGACTCATCAATAAGTATTGCTAAAGTATTAAATCTTCCTTCTAATCAAGTCTTATAGATCCAGAATAAGGACTAACCTATAGGCAAGTGACCTAGTTTCTATTAAAAAAAAAATCAATGGCATGAGGAAAATTGGAGTGGGGGAGGGAATTCTTAAAGAATAAGAGAGACTTAAAAAACTTAATAACCAAACCCAACATTCAGATTCTTTTGGATCCTGATTTGAACATATTAACTCAAGAAAGATATTTTGGAGATTGTTGGGAAAATTTGAGCATGGTTGATATTAAATGATACAGGGAATTATTTTTATTTTAGGCCTACTAATGAGACAGTGGTTTTATATATATATATAGTCTCTTTATCATTAGACACAAATATGGGTGAAGAGGTGTGATACCTGAAATTTGCTTTAAAATAATCCAACGAACATACAAACAAACTGGAAGAGAGAAAAAAACTGGCAAAATATGAATGAATGTTGTAGCTGGAAGGTGGTTACATAGAGGTTCATTTTCATAGTCTTGTTTTGTGTGTATATGAGAACTTCTTTTTAAAAAAGTTCTGTAATAAGTAGATATTTAGTAAATAAAAACGCGAGGTGATGACGATTTCATAATTTTTCAAATGCCTATTCAATAGTGTTCTTACTGGCTCGGCACCTGTGGCTCAAGTAGCTAAGGCGCCAGCCATGTACACCTGAGCTGGTGGGTTTGAATCCAGCCTGGGCCTGCCAAACGACAATGACGGCTGCAACCAAAAAATAGCTGGGCGTTGTGGTAGGCACCTGTGGTCCCAGCTACTTGGGAGGTGGAGGCAGGAGACTCGCATGAGCCCAGGAGTTGGAGGATGCTGTGAGCTGTGATGCCACAGCACTCTACCCAGGGTGACAGCTTGAGGCTCTGTCTCAAAAAAAAAAAAAAATAGTGTTCTTACTGTTACACCTACCCCTGGTCCCTTAAGGTCACACTTTACCTAAAGAAAAGTTTCAGCAGCCTTGAATTCAAAAATGAAGAACAGTCTGCCCAAACTTTAAATTACCTTCACAATCAACTTCATCTTCTCCTGAAAGGCAGTCCACTTCACCATCGCATTTATACCGGCTTGGAATACAAATACCCGATTTACAAAAGAAACTGTCACCACGGCACCCTGTGCAAACATAAGTAGGAGAGGTTTCCTTCCAGGTCTTAAAGCTGAATGAAGTGCAATATGAAATTCAATGGTAAAGTTGTTTTTGCTTTTTTAGTTAGAAAAATGAGTTTGGGGGTTGGATTTATGTCTACCTTTACAGCACAGCTCATCACTTTGGTCTCCACAATCATTGACACCATCACAAGCCTTCCTCTGAGAAATGTATTTCCCATTCACACACCGAAAGGATTTATCCGTTGGTAAATCTGTAAAGCAGGAACTAACTTTGTGAAATTTATTTATGGAGTTGTGGCATGACATCCTTAGCACATTTTGGGGATAATGGACTTGTTAAGATAAAGTGAAATTTCCAAAAACCAATACATAATGGATTAGTAATATCAACATAGTATATAAGACTAATAAGGGGAAATAAATGCTAAAGTTGGCTGATGGAGGTCCTGTCATTGTCCCTGAAAATCAGCATTTATGGCAGAAGTCTGAGAAGGGAGCCAGGAGTCAGGAGTGCTTGCAAATGTCAGCAAACACTGGTTCTCACCATTTCTTTCAAAGCTGCCACACTAATACGCACACCTCCTTCCAAGATGGTACTTAAAAAAAAAAATACCCACTGGAAAAGGATGGCTATGGTTTTGACCTTTAAAACTATACGTATGGCTCAAATATTCCAATGTCAGAATGGAGGGTAAAAGTGGCAATGACTGCCGGGAAATGGAGGCTCTGATGTGATCACTTCAAGGTTTTAAAGAAAGGTATGCACCCCAGAACTCTAAAAGGAGATGCTGAGGTTTCTTCTCCTGCTCGACTGACTTCTGTTTGCTGTAGTAACTCTAATCTGATATTCAAACGAAGCAAAGGAAACTTTACTTCCCCATCTAGGAACTGGAGAGAAGTGACATTTGTTTTTTTTTTGCAGTTTTTGGCCAGGGCTGAGTTTGAACCCGCCACCTCCGGCATATGGGGCCAGCACCCTACTCCTTTGAGCCACAAGCGCTGCCCAGAGAGAAGTGATATTTGAATGGCAAAAAGACACATAGGACAAAAGTACCAATTTAGCCTCTAAAGCCCCAAACATAATCGAGCCCATATCACTGCCTCTGTGACTGGAAACTGGGTACCAATCATTTGTCTACTGTGGTCTTGGTATAAAATAAATGCGAAGGAAGGGAAAAGGATGGGCAAGTGCTCCACCAACCTGCATCATGTGTGTAACACACCACACCAGCTAAATCCTGGGAACCCTTAGTCCTTCTCTTAGTAAAAGTACACTCGGCCAAACTAGTCTCGAATCCCCGACAATGCACATGCAGACATTCAGTAGAATTTATATAAGGTTCTTCAGAAACACTAAACCTTCTTTGAGTATTAAGAGCGCCTCTGCAGACAGAATAAGAGAAACATTGTGGTAGAATAATTAGTGCATTGCATGTATGACCCTGCTGTAGGAGGCATCCGAGTTGCCTCCTCTCATTCTGTGCATATGAGTTACAGGTTGGGCAACATACTTGAATTCTTTGAGCCCCAATATCTTCACCTATAAAAAAGAATATAACCACCTCACTGGGTTTTGTAAAGATTAACTAAAATAATCGATTTTAACTAGCCAGAGTTCAAAACATGGCAAACACTCTGCAAATACTGGTTTCTGCTCCGTTTCTTATTAAGGAGAAAGGCTTCTTTCTCATTCCTGGTTTCTTTCCTGGAATCCTTTGCCCAGAGGATTTTAGAAATAAGTATCAGACATAGTACGCTCAGATTTTTTGTCTTTCCTTTTGGGAGTCTCTCTGCCTTCCCCATGCTGTAAGGTTATCTGGCCAGTTTCATTATTGCCTAAGTTTTGGAAGGCTGAGTTAGTTTAATTCTAGAGGGTCCATTTTGCTTTTATACTAAGCTTATCCTCAATTCAGCCTTGACATTATAACGGTAATATTTTGGCATCTATATGTCATTGCCTGGACTTCCCGATTTGTTCAGAATTTATGTGGAAAAGAGCTTCCTTGGTAATGCACCATCCGGGAGACAATTATTTGCAGTGAACTATTTTTCCAGGACATTCAATGGCTCCTTCCTACTCGTTAGAAGTAAATGGGGGAAAAAAGGTTAAAATGAACAGTCGAGCAGAGATGCATCAGGTAAATGGAAACAAAAATTGAACAGTAATGGAAGTAGAAATATCACACTAATAGAATAAAAGGCAAAAAGAGAACTAAAAGGAGGGTTTTTTTTTTTTTTTTTTTGGAGACAGAGCCTCAAGCTAACCCCCTGGGTAGAGTGCCATGGCATCACAGCTAATAGCAACCTCCAACTCCTGGGCTCAAGCGAGTCTCCTGCCTCAGCCTCCCAAGTGGCTGGGACTACAGGCACCCGCCACAACGCCCGGCCATTTTTTGGTTGCAGCCATCGTTGTTTGGCAGGCCCGGACTAGGGATTCGAACCCGCCACCTTAGGTGTATGTGGCTGGCGCCTTAGCCGCTTGAGCCACAGGCGCCGAGCCAAAGGAGGGTATTTTTAATTATTTCAGATCCATGGTGAAGATGTGGTAGTCATGAAGCTATGCTATGAGAATAAGCAAGACCCTTGGGGATGATCTGATAAGTAATCCAAAAAGCCCCTCAATTAAAAAATATTGGAAATGTTATATAAAACATAACAAATGTCCTCAAATTAGCTTTTAAGGAAGTAAGGGAACTCCACGCTGGCTAAAATCAGAGAAGTTGGTTCATGAGCTTATGCAAAATGTGATAAGAGCAAATTGAGATAAATAAGCCCAAGAGAGTTTACCACCAGGTTGAACCAGTCATTTGTAGATCACTAACTATTGAAAATCAGAAATATTCTACTGCTCATTTTAACAATAAGAGACTCTCACTAATGAACCACTAGCAGGTGTCACTTAAGAAGAAAATTGACTCCAGAATGGAGGTGTGAGGTGCACAAAGGAACAAACCAAGAAGCTAGTAAACATGAAGTAAATCTGGATAAACATTGACTTAACAACTGTGATAATGATTGCTTATTATACAATGATAGTGACTAACTTCAGGGGCATATAAAAATAAGATGGAACTAAATATGGGAACTTGATGGGATAATGACATTTTTTCTATTATGTCTAAAGAAGCTGAGTACTTCCTAAGTCAAGGATCTATGGTATAAATTCAAAGATAACCTTTAAAGGAATAGAAATATTATGTTTTGGCTCAGCACCTGTAGCTCAAGTGGTTAGGCACTGGCCACATACACCATGGCTGTGGGTTTGAACCTGGCCCAGGCCTGCTAAACAACAATGACGACTGCAGCAACAACAACAACAACAAAAATAGCCGGGTATTGTGATGGGCACCTGTAGTCCTAGCTAGTTGGAAGGCTGAGGCAAGAGAATCACTTGAGCCCGAGTGTTTGAGGTTGCTGTGAGCAGTGACATTATGGCACTTTACCAAGGGTGACATAGTGAGACTCTGTCTCAAAAATAAATAAATAAATAAATATAATGTATTATTTCCAAGCCAACTAAAGGAAGAGAAGAGGAAAGATTAAAAACAATCTTTATTAATCTGTTAGCAATTCGAAAAGAAAAAATGAAAGCACAGATAAAGCGGAGTAAATAATAAGCCCAAAAATAAGAAAGGAAAAACACAACACACAGTGATGTAAATGGAATAAACTCTCCAGTTAACAGTGACTCTCATAGTCAATTAAATAAATGATCTAGGTAATGTGCTATTTATAGGAGACATGCTTAAAATATAAAGATATAAAAAGATGGAAAAGAAAGAAATAAGAAAAGATTTGCAAAAACAGTTAACAACCTTGCTAATTCTAATGGATATCATATCCATCACATAGAATCCTGTACATGGAGCATTTAAAAGTTGTCATCATACACGGACATTCTCTGACTATGATGTATTTAAATAAGAAAACAACAACAAAAAGTTAACCGAAAGCAAACTAATATATTCATATGGAAAGTAAAAACAAAAAGAAAAAAACCTTCTAAATTACTTATGGCTCAACAAAGAAATTATATTGAAAATTAGAAGATATTTTGAACTAAATGATAAATAAAATGCCACATACAAGGCTTATGGCATGTAGATGAAGCATTACCTAGAGGGAAATTTTTACTGTCAGTGTTTATGTTAGGAAAACAAGAAACACTGAAAATGGTTGAGTTGAGTCTTCAACTCAAAGATAACAGGAAAGATTAATGAAGTACAAAATAAAGAAACAAGAGACCATTCATAAATACAAAAATCAAAAAGTCTAATCAAATAGACAAATCTCTGCAAAGCTGACCAAGGAGAAAAGGGACCAAAGCTGACCAAAGGGAAAAGGCACATATAAACAATACTAGGTGTGAAAAGTGGACATAATTACAGATATGGTAGAGACAGATGGTAAGGAACATGTTTGTGACTTGGAATCACCAAAGGATTCACATCCAAACTCTTCAGTAGACTTGCAAATACTCTGTGCTCAGCAGGGTTCTAAGTGCCAGGTGAACTTGACCACTCTTCATCCTCCTGAGGCAGGTAGTTAATTTTCTCAGGTTACATATGAGGAAATTGAGGCAAAGAAAGATTAGGTAATCAAAAAGCAAATAGTGGGAATAATAAAAACAAATCCTGAGAAAATCTACTGATGCAAGCACTCACTGTTGAAATCCAAGGTCAAGGCAGGCCACATTGGCTTCCGTCATGCTCCAGCTACTGTGACATATGAACATTTTTGTATCTTGGTCTACAAGTTTTACTTCAACGACTCCCTCTGAGTTTTTATTTCCATGTAAGGAAACACTAAATTTTCCTAAAATGAAAAACCAAAAGAATAAGAAATATTCAGGCATTTACTCCCCCTGCCCTTAATTACAAGTCTTTAAAATAATAAAAATGTATAGCCGGGCATTGTGGCAGGTGCCTATAGTCCCAGGTACTCGGGAGGCTGAAGCAAGAGAATCTCCTAAGCCCAAGAGTTGGAGGTTGCTGTGAGCTGTGACGCCACAGCACTTTACCAAGGATGATGAAGTGAGACTCTGTCTCTACAAAAAATAATAATAAAATATACATAATTTCAAATAATCTTTTTTTCACATTCAGTATTTTTATTTATTTATTTATTTTTTATTAAATCATAGCTGTGTACATTAATGCAATCATGGGGTACAATGTGCTGGTTTTATATACAATCTGAAATATTTTCTTTCTTTCTTTTTTTTTTTTTTTGTAGAGACAGAGTCTCACTTTCTCCCTCGGTAGAATGCAGTGGAGTCGCTCCCGCAACCTCCAACTCCTGGGCTTAGGCCATTCTTCTGCCTCAGCCTCCCAAGTAGCTGGGACTACAGGCACCCGCCACAACACCTGGCTATTTTTTGTTGCAGTTTGGCTGGGGCTGAGAACCCGCCACCCTCGGTATATGGGGCTGGCACCCACTCACTGAGCCACAGGTACCTCCCCAATCTGAAATATTTTCATCAAACTGGTTAACATAGCTTTCATGACACCCTCTTAGTTATTGTGTTAAGACATTTATATTCTACATTTAGTAAATTTCACATGTACCCTTGTAAGATGCACCATAGGTATGGTCTCACCAATTACTCTCCCTCCATCCATCCTCCCCCCTTCCCTCCCTTTTCCCTTTCCCCATATTCTTGGGCTATAATTGGGGTTATGGCTTTCACATGAAAGCTATAAATTGGTTTCATAGTAGGACTGTACATTGGATACTTTTTCTTTCATTCTTGAGATACTTTGCTAAGAAGAATATGTGCCAGCTCCATCCATGTAAACATGAAAGTGGTAAAGTCTCCATCTTTAAGGCAGCATAATATTCCACATTCAGTATTTTAATTTAATTTTCTAGTGGACAATTTACATATTTCCATCACCCTTTCCTTTAAGTTAATGTGACAATTCTCCATACTAAACTACTTAATGAGAAGCTTTGGTCAACAATGGAATGAAATAAAATAGCCTCCCCCTCAAAAAAAAAAATCACTGTTGCTTTTAAAATACTAACACTTTCACCAATTTTATACTGAAACAAAGCCACACAATATTTGTGCAATGTGTGTTTTCAGTGTTTCTTTGGGGCTGGCTTTCATTGCTAACCTTTGGCAGAGCCACCGTTGTTGTGCTGGATGGCAGAGACTCACTCAGCTTCACATTATCCAGAGACCCTGGATAGAAGACTCTAAGGTCTTGAAATCCCAAATTGTCATGGCTCCATTGATGTCAGTAGTGCAAAGTTTGTGACAATCTTGTTTGTCTACCTCTTAAATAGACGCTTGAGTGATGCTATTCTGGTGCAGCATCTCCAAGGCTGTATTGCGGTGCTCAGGCGTGGCCCTTGTATCCACGTTGCAGAAATGTTCCATGCCAGACATGCTGTGCTGGGTGCTCTGTATTGGAATGTCTCACTTGGACCCAAAGGTCAAGCAGCCATGGTCATTGTAGTTAAAGAGCACAGGGCAGCAGTCATGGCCAGCAGCCACAACACTATTGTCCAAGACAGATGATACACTCTGGAGTGGCAGGAACTCTCTTTTCAGAGTTGAGACCTATATACTTTTTGAGGCATCAGCAATAGATAAGGTGCTGTTATGACTGACCCAAGCTAGGCAGCTCCCAGTGGCAGAGAAGCTGACCCTATGGGCCCAGCCACTGGTGCAACTACCCTCAAACTCTGACATCAGCTGACCAAAAGACTTCTTGCTGCCCCAGGGTGTACTGGCTGGCTTTTCATCCACTTTCTTAATCTAGGCAGAAAGTACTCTGCATTTGATCCTGCTGCCAGTAAACATTGTTGGGGTGCCAGTCCAAGCAGAGGACTGTGGAGCAAATTGGCTTTTTTTTTGAGATAGAGTCTCACTCTATCACCCTCAGTAGAGTGCTGTGGCATCACAGCTCACAGCAACCTGCAACTCCTGGGCATAGGCGATTCTCTTGCCTCAACCTCCCAAGTAGCTGGGACTACAGGCACCTGCCACAATGCTGGCTATTTTTTATTGCAATTTGGCCAGGGTCAGTTTTAAATCTGCTGCCCTCGGTATATGGGGCCAGTGCCCTACGCAGTGAGCCACAGGCACCGCCCAGAGCAAATTGGCTTTTTAATGTTTTTGCTTACCCATCAGTCATTTTCAGACTTGAGTAACAAACAGAAATGAGTCATGCTCCACTTTCTGCAGCAAATTTGTCCTCTAGCGGAGACCACTTCACAAAAGTGGCTGCGCGATTAATTCTCAGGATCACCAGAGCTGGCTTCCAGACGCCATTTTTCTGACTCCAGACATAGGCCTTGTGGTCTGCCCTGAAAGTGATGATGTGGTCCCCTTGGGGGAGCCCAGTCAATACCTGTGATGTGTCTGCTGTGCTCCTTGAGTTCATGAGCTTTGACCACTGGCTCCCATTTTTCTTGCAGGTCTGCACTTCGTGACCATGGGGGCTAAGGGCAATTTGGGTAGGATCCCTATTCCAGGTATGACAGGTGATTGGCTCTAGTAACAACTGATGCAGGGACATAATTCTCCATGTTTTCAAAGAATGGACAGCTGGGGTAGGGGCAGTCAGGACAGGATCAGAGCAGAGAATTCGCAGACTCTGGTCAGTCAACGTCAACAGGCTCCATGGTGCAGGCCTCAAGTTATCTTTGAACACCATAGGGATTGTAACTGATAATGGTAAGCAGCTGTTTCACGGCTGCTTGTTATGTGTCAGTGGCTGTGCTTCCCAGCTGTATAGAAGAACATTAAATTCTCACATCACCCTATCAACATTAAGACTATGCTTCTTCCCGTTTTTATACAGAAGGAACCTAAATCTAAGTGAAGCTAGTTACTGGCTCAAGTGGAGAAGCCAGCAATTGGAACCTGTTGAATTGCTCTTACCTAAGGTGACCAGATTTTAACACTGGTAAAGTGGGACACTATTGACAGGGGGTGGGGGTGGGGGGATTCTTAATTAAAAATTTGGTCTATATGGAGCAACCAACATTTTTCGTAGAATGCAAAAATAGTATTGTAATATATATTTTTTAATTTCAACATAAGTACAATTTACAAACATAATACATTAAAAAATTATGTATAGTATTATTTTATTCTTTGGTATATTTCTCATTTGAGTGAATTTTTTTTTAGTAGATTACTGTCGTTGTTTAAAAGGTCATGAAATTTTTCACAAGAATTTGTTAAATTATATTTCACACATAAAATGGCTTTCTTTCTTTTTTTTTTTTTTTTTTAGACGGAGCCTCAAGCTATCCCCCTGGGTAGAGTGCCATGGCATCACAGCTCACAGCAACCTCCAACTCCTGGGCTCAAGCGAGTCTCCTGCCTCCACCTCCCAAGTAGCTGGGACCACAGGCACCCGCC
>CAUYQV010105838.1:0-17472 GCA_963574575.1 Galagoides demidoff | reverse complement strand
AATTAAATTTTTCTTTTATGTGGGTGTGTGTTATGGTAGATTGGCTTTGTAATGAAATTGAGTACATGGGATGCTTGCTTTTTTGTTCCATTTTATTTATAATGTTACATCTGTGTTTGAGCCCTGCCCTGCCCTTCCCTTCCCTTCCCTTCCCTTCCCATACCTTCCCATCCCGTCCCTTACCATCCCTTTCCGTTCCTTTACTTTCCTTTTTTTTTTTTGTGGTTATTGGCCAGGGCTGGGTTTAAACCTGCCACCTCAGCATATGGGGCCTGCGCCTTACTCCTTTGAACCATAGGTGCCGCCAGACTGGATCATTTCTATTGCTTTGTCTCCTGTTTCTAATCTGTGAAAAAACTCAAAAATATTTTTCCATTTTATTATTTTCCTATTTGGTCCTTTTATTATTTTCCTAATAGATCCTTTTCCTATTTGGTCCTGATAATCTCTTTTCTCTCCTGAGGTTCCACATCTGTTCACTCCTTATAAGAATATATTTTTTCATTCCTATGAACATATTTACCAGGTTGGATAACTGAGTTCACAAACTCTTTCTAGAAAAAGTGCTACATAACCTCATTGATGCATATAACTACCATCAATTTCAAAGTGCCCCCTCCCCAGCCATCTTGTGGCTGGAGTGCTATTCAGCAATGAGATAATGTAGCACTTTTTCTAGGATGAGTTCATGAACATAATTGTCAGACCTCATATAATGACAGTTATGATGGCCATTCGAGAAACAGAGTTCCAAAACTGATTTAAAAGGTGGACTAGGCACTGGCATCAGTGAATAGCTTCTGAAGGGAAGTACCTTGAAAGTGACCATAGTGATATTCAGCAATGAGGTATGGAGTACTTTTCTCTAGGATGAGTTCAAAAACATAATTGACCTCTTAAAATAGTTGTTTGCAAATCCTTGTCTGGTGATTACATCATCTTGGATATCTTGAGAATAGACTCTACTATTTGATTTTTATTTTGTGTACGGACTATATTTTACACTTCATCACATTTCATGAATTATAAAATTATATTCTAGAAATTATAAATGCTAGTTATAGACTAGCATTCCTTGTTATGGTCCTTTGAAAAGCTTTATTATTTTTTTAAAATGGAGTGAATTTAGCTGGATTCAAATTCTAATACCTATTTCTCCTACAATGGGCACAGCTGATATCCATATATTCTGTAGGTATTAATTAAGATATGTTTCTACATAATGATATATAATATTTTATAAATATTTTATCATTGTTGTCTGTGAGAGTATTAATTCAACCTACTCCATTACTGAAATCTAAAACTTCAGGTCTGTTTGCTGTTTGAATTTTATATAATTATATTGTATAATGTCATGTATTATTTTACATCTAACATCTGCTTTCTTTTATGCAACATTATGTTTGTGATAGTCATCCATGCTGATGGGTATAGTTTGTCACTTTTAAAAATGTATATGACAATGTGGTAAAATATACATAAAATTAACCATTTTAACTATTTTTAAATGTGCAGTTCACATTTAAGTATTATGAGTATATCACCATGTTTTACAACTATCCTCATCATGTATAGGGAACTTTTTACATCTTGCAATACTGAAACTCTGTAGTATGGTGACCAAGGAGCCATGGCTACAGACTATTTGCAGCTGGCTGCAAAAAAGAGTTATGAACACAGAGATGTAAACAGTTCCTTCTACCCTCTGCCAACTTTGTAGGGCTTCACCTGCCATCCTGACTGAGTCACTCCATGCTCTGGAACCAGCCTCTAAATTACTGGTCTGGTTCAAACTAGAAATGATCAGCAGCCTCTTGGAGCAATTGCAGTTGCTGGAGGATCTTCATCTCTTGGAGCCAGAGGGAAGGACAGGTGCCTTGGTGGAAGATGCTGAAGGGGAATTGTGGGGGAGGAAAGACAAGGGCCACTCTCTGGGGCTTTTCTCTGAAAGATTTCCTTTCTTTCCTCCAAACCTATGAAGGCCAAGTCTGTCCTCAGAGTTGGATATAAACTGCCCCTTCTCTTGTACCCTCCCTCATCCAGATAGGCTCTTCCTTCTCTACCAAACCCTCCACAGAAATGTAAGACGCAAAATATGGAGCCAGGGAGTGTCCTCCCAGGTGTGTCTCTGACTTTCACATCCCCATGCTTCCCTTCAACTGCTCATGTTCCTTATTTTCTGAGTGATAAGCACATTATCCAGGAATGCAGAAAAGTCAAAGCCTACCAGTGAGGGATCCCTAGCCTGTGACTAGTCCCCTAATCCTCCCATGCTGCATGACTTCCAGGGACCCCAGGGCCAGGGGATGTGCACAGAACAGCACTTAGTTCCACATCAGGCTCTGGGCTGTGGAGAAGGGGGCGTGGAAACTGAGGCTCAGGGGCCTTCTATCTGATGACAGGCAGAGACACTGAAGCCTTGCAAAGAAAGACAGTTCTATGCCACTTAGGAGCTGCCTGAGGGACCAATTTCACGCTCCCCTCATGGGCACCAGGTGAGGAGAGGCTGAGTCCAACTCAGCCAGAGCCTTGGGCAGCTTCACAGAGTCTCCTTCAGGAGCAGGGATTAGCTGGTGTGGTGCCTCCATTGCTCAGGGGTCAAATGGGCTGGATGCCCCAGCTCAGCTAACTGTGAGGCTCTCATGGGAGGAGGTTGGCTAAGTAGTGAGAAGTCAAGGATAAGTCAGGGTTGTCACACCACAAACCTTTGGATTCTGGTCACCCCACCAGGGGTCAGATGGGCTAGATGCCCCAGCTCAGCTGACTGTGAGGCTCTCATGGGAGGAGGTTGGCTAAGTAGTGAGAACTCAAGGATAAGTCAGGGTTGTCGCACCATGAACCTTTTGGATCCTGGTCACCATGTCATTTTTTTGTCCTTTTCTCCACAAGGACCAAGACTTTTAGAAATGTTCCCAGGAAGGGCATCATGCCCTCTGCCATTGGGATGGGAGTCATGATGAGCACCCACCCTCGGCTGGCTAGCCCTGTCCTGTCACCTGAAATCTCATCACCCTTGTCTCCTGACCCCCACTTGAGTGTCCCTCTTGGAGCAGCCAGAGAGTTTCAGTTGCCCCTTCATGTCTCTAACCTCTTCTCCTCTGGCTGGTATCCAAGGCCACATATAACCCTGGGATATTCACAGGTCACAATGTCTTGTGGACCAGCCACAGCCTTTCCCAAATGCACTCTGAGCTGAGCTCTTCCAGGCCCTTGCTCTGGTCCCTCTGATGGTGGCTTTTCAGGCATAGGCTTCAAGAGGGAAGGGCTAGAAGGAGGCCCCTGCTCTGCTAATGGGGAGGCCCCAGCTGGGAGGGAGGCCCTCTCCTCTACCCCCAAGGCCCTCCTCACCACAGCACATTCACCCTCTGCTGCCTCATTGGGGCTCTCTGTAGGTTTCTTTCCAGGGTGCCCAACTTAGAGATCCCCAGATGCCAGGGTCAGGACAACATCTAGGAGACCATCCTCCCCTCACCCAGTCACACCCAGGTCCCTGACCTCGCACACCTGGTCTGAGTCAGCTGGTGCAGTGCTACAGTCACTTCAGTGAGCTCTGGGTCTAGAACCACTCCTGTCTCCCACACCCGCTTACTGTGTCACCTTGGGCATGCAACCCAGCCTCCCTGAGACTGTTCCATATCTGGAAAGTGTCATGGGAACCACACCTACCTCATAAGGCGTCCCAAGGACTCAGTGTCCATATAGCTGTCATTATGGTTCTCACCATCATCCCTCTCAGGAAGGGCCAAGCACAGATTTTCTCCTGTCCCTTGAGCCTCACCAGGAGCCTATGAGGCCTGCATGATAGGCTCATCATCCCAGCATTTTTTGGATGAGAAAACAGATGCCCAAAGAAGGCAGGGCACTCCTCCAGCTGTAGGCCCCAGCCCAGTTACCCTCACCCCACAGCACAGCACTACCACAGACCAGGGTCCCTTCTTCTGGTTTCTGTGGGTGTCCTGGTCCCTAGCCATGCTCAATGATGGTATGAAAGGCACAGAGTGTCTTGGGGTGTCTGGTTGAGTGGCTTCTACCTGAGTGGCTTTTGCCTGCCCTATACATAGTGAAATCTCTGCCCCACAGCTGAGTTGGAGGCCACACCAAAGGTTTCACAACCTTAATGAAAGGAGTTCACAGAGATCTGGCTTCTGTGTTGGTCCCTCTGCTAATGGAGCTTTCACCTGTGTTGAGTAGAGGTGATAGGTGGAGTAGGTAGGAGTCATTTTTGATAAGGCATAGGTAGGTGAGTTTTCTCCCTAATTTACAAGGAACATTTCTGAAGTATTTCAGGAATGATTTACTAGGAATGCATGAGTCCTTGAGATCCTTCTCACAGCTATCTGGAACACAGAGCACATGTTACTGCTAAGGGGAGCCCAGGTGAGAAATTCTGACATGTGGATTAGCGGTGTCTGCAAAGGGGAGGGTGGGGAATCATTGCCAAGATATCTGTCCTGAATTTTCCCATTGGGACCCAGACCTGGGCAGCCCATCTTGCCCTAAGCCCCTTGTGTTCCTGTGCCGTCCCCATCCCTGGTGCAGGCAAAGGACAGAAGTGTAGTGCACACAGAAGCAGCAGGGGCCTGACTTCCTGATGTATTTCTGGGCTAGTTTGGGGAAAGAAGGAAGCCCCCCATACCACCTTTACCCAACACCTGATGAAGGTTCCATTAGCAGAGGAACCAGCATGGAAGCCAGAGCCCTGCCTGCTGCACAGCCCAACTATCATTGCCAGCCTATGTGACCAGAGCCTCCTGCCCCCACCCCACCTGTCATGGACAGACACTTCTATCTTCTGTTAGTTCAGACTAGATAGGACTGGTGACTGGTGGTTTTCAGGCAAACTTTCAGTGAGAAATTAAGAAAAAAATGCCTGACCTGTATCCCTTTCAACTTCATCTCTTTTCTTGCTTCCTAAATATTTGCTCCTCATCTCTCAGCTTCTCTTTTACCTTTATTAGCTCATCCCTGCTCATACTATCGTCTCTTTCTCAGGGAGTTTGAAAAGCTCTGGTGCTTTTGCTATGTAGAGAGGAAAGAAAAAAGGATAAAGGAGGGAATAATGGGGAAGCCTTTGAGTCCAAATTCCTTTAATTGGGAATGCGAAGGATCCAAATTTGAGATCCTTTGCATTCCTAAATTTGAGTTTCCTTTGTGTTCATGAGTCCCAGGGGCTCCATGGGACTGGGGAGGGAGCTCTCATGCTGGTCACCAGGGCCCAGGCCCTATCTCAACTAAGCAACTGTTTCTGTTTAGATTTGCTGTGTAGTAGACACTTGAATGGTTCCAATGTGGCAATAGCCTGTGCGTGACAGTTAAGGAAACTTAGTTTGGAGTTAGACATTCTGACCTAAGGTCTCGGGCTTAGAGACCTTGCCCACCAGCCCGTACCTGCCTCCGGGTCCCTGGCCACCCAACTTATCCCAAGGTCATTGAGGGGACATAGGCAGATCTGTGGAAGATGCTGGGTGTACCACAGGAGACAGAGGCCCACCCACCTGGACACTGTGTTGTTAGGTGATGCATAGGCATGCATTCCAGAGCTGAGATGTTGGCATGGAAAAAGAATTTCCTCAGGTGATGCATTCCTAGGGAGGGAAGAGAATAAGGTGGGGAGTTGGAGTCCCTCTGCCCCAGTTGCAGCTCCTTCTGCTGACCTCTCCTCTCCAGGGTGAGACAGAGGCCCAGGGAACCATAGGAGGGCTATCTGGGCCCCAATGAGCTTCACTCATAGGAAAGGGGATTTTAGTTCCACCCAAAATAGGAATCCAGGTGGGAAGTAAACACCACCACTGGGCTATGGATATCAAAGTCATTGTACCCGGGACAGAAAAGGGTAGAGGGTGTTCAGGTGCTCAGACCCCATTCAGCAAACTTGAGAGCTGATGAAAGTAAAGGGAAATTTCTAGGTCTCTTGAGGAGTGTCCTGGGCCCTCCCATGGCTTACCCTGGCCACCTGGATCCGGTGCTCCAATACCATGGTCCTGTCCTGGGCCTTTATGCTGCAGTCCCTAAGGCAGCTGCTGATGACAAAGTAGGACATGTTGTAAAAGTGGGTGAGGGTGGGACAGTAATGCGTGTTAATTTTCTTTGTCCTTCCTTCTTGTTCAACTGGATCCAAATGGAGCCCAGATATTCACAGGGCTCTGACAGTGCACAGGGCTGAAATCCTTGTTAAATTCTTTTATATGCCTAATATCCTGTATGTATTACATATAGATGTGTGTCTCTTTATAATGATATATAATATTTTATCAATATTTTGTCATTGTCTTCTGTGAAAGTGTTGGTTCAACAAGCTACTCCACCATTACTGAAATCTATAACCTCAGGTTTGTTTGATGTTTGTATTTTATATTATATTTAGTATGTATACCTATACATCTTTTATGCAATATATATTTGTGATATTCATTCATACTATTGCAGATAGCTATAGTTTGTTTATTTTAAATAGTGTTTTTTACATTGTGGAAAAATATACTTAAAATTAACTATTTTAACCATGTTCAAATATGTGGTTCAGAGGAATTAAGTTCATTCACATTGTTTTGCAACCATCATCCATAGGGAAGTTTTCTCATCTTAGAAACTGAAACTCTATATCCAGTAAGCAATATAGCCCCTCATTTCTCTTCCTTTAGTCCCTGGGCACTCTTCTTCTACTTTATATTTCTATGAATTTAACTATTAAATGTACTTTATGTGAATGGAATCACAAACCAGTGCAAAGAAATTATTAGGAAGAATGATATAAAAAATATAACATATGTGTAGTAACTTGAAAAAAACTCCACAGTGACCAGTAGTATATAGGAATTATAGATAAATGTAGATAAAAGCAAAAGAGAGATTGGAAAGGCATATTAAATTTATGACAAAGGTTGCTCAAGTACCAGAACCCTGAGGCCCCTTGCCTTAGTCCGAAGCCTAGTGAGTGGTGGAGCTAGGAGCCCACTATGCCTGTCTGAATCACAGAGCCCATACTCAGCTCAAACTTTCTTGAGCCCAGAGGCACTCTGCCTCTAACTCCAGAAGCTGAATCTTCCATGAATTTCCTCATGGCCTATTCTCCTGAACTTTGAAGTTATGGCTGGACTACTCAAATGGGGCTCCAGCTTACATAACAGGTGGTAGCTGTAGGGCAGAAAGGCAACTGTGAGGCCACCAGGAGCCGCACCTCAGGTATGCCTCCTGGGACCTTCCTGGCAGCTGGACTTCTGGTGCCCCAGCAGTCACCAGGCAACAGGGCCTGATGGTGGCCAGGGGTCCAAGGACACAGGCTATTTACTGCTGGCCACAAAAGAGAGTATATGAACATAGGTGCAAACCGTTCTTCCTACCCTCTACCAACCTTGAAGGCCCTCACCTGTCATCCTGGCTGAGTCACTCCATGTTCCAGATTCAGCCTCTAGATTCCTGGTCAGGTTCAAATCAGAAATGATCAGCAGCTACTGGAGGATCTTTATCTCCTAGAGCCAGAGGAAAGGACACGTGTCAACAGGGCCCGTGTGGAAGATGCTAAAGAGGCTTTGTGGGGGGGGGGGGAGAAGGAGCCACTCTCTGGGGCTTTTCTCTCAACCGGCCTCCTCCTCTTCTCCAATCCCATGCAATTCCAGCCTATTCTCAGAATTGGCTGTGAAAAACCTCTCCTAGAATTTCTCCTTGCTTCCAGTCCCTACCCACAGTCTCCATTGGGATGGGGTTTCTTCTTCTGTGTACATGAAACCCTCCCAACAAATCTAAGATACAGAGGATGGAGCCAGGGAGTGTTCCGTCAGAGGTGGCCTGACTCTATATCCCCATCCTTCCCCCCACCCCTGAGCTGTCCACTTTCCTTGTTTTCTGAGTGATGAGCACATAATCCAGAAAGGCTTACAGCCAAACCCTCCCTCCCATGCTGCACGATGGCCAGGGACATCAGGGCCAGGGGATGTTCACAGAACAGTACTTGAACCTGCATCATGCTCTGGGCTATGGAAACTGAAGCTGAGTGGTCTTCTGTCCCATCTCTCCCTGATGATAGGCAGGGACACTGAGGCCTTGCAGAAAAAAGACAGTTCTAAGCCATTTAGGAGCTGCCTGACTAGGAAGGGGCCGGTTTCACTGTCACAGTGGGCACCACCTGAGGCTGAGGTTGACTCCAGCTCAGCCAGATCCCTGGGCAGCTCTGCAGTTGGGCTCTGCAGCTTCTCCCTCCGGAGTAGGGACTAGTTGGTGTGGGCCTCCATTGCTCAAGGGTCAGATGGGCTGGATGTCCCAGCTCACAGGGGTGACTTGTGAGGCTCTTATGGGAGGAGGTTGGCTGAATTGTGAGATCTCAGGACTCAGTCTAGAACTATCTCCCCACAAACCTCAGGACCCTGGTCCCTGATGTGCCAGTTGCAGGCTCACTCACATCTGCATGGTTTTTCCTACTTTTTTCTAGCAAGATCATCTCTCAAGAAGTTTCCCAAGAAAGGGATGATATGCTGTCCCATTGGGTGGGAGTGGTGATGAACACCCACTCTCAAGTCCCCACTCAATGCCTATCCCCTGAAATCTCCTCACGCCTGTCTCCTGGACCTCCCTGCTCAGATCTCCTATTTTGGGCAGCCAAAGGCTCCTCAGTTTTCTCCCTTTCCCTCACATAGTGGCCTCCAAGGCCACCACATACCCCTTAGTTACCTTTATGGTGGGATTTTAACAGTTCTCATTGTCTCATGATCCCCAGCCCTACCCGTCCTCCATTCTGTCATCTCTGACTATTAAAGCAGAGTACTTTAGGGTACTTTAGGGTAGGAAAGTCTACTTCCTCATTTACAAAGAATATTTTTGAGATATGTCAGTAAGGGCCCACTATGAATGCATGAATCCATCAGATCCTTCTCATGAGCCATTTGGTGTGAATGTCATAGCTTGGTGAGCCCAGGCTGAGAATCCTGACATGGTAGATTAGCAGTGTCTGCAAAGGCCAGAGTGGGAAATCACAGCCAAGATATCTGTCCCTAGTTTGACTACTGGGACCCAGAGCTGGGCAGCCCAGCTGGCTCCTGGCCCATTGTGTTCTTCTGCCATCCCCATCCCTCGTAGGCAGGAGCCCCTCACAGTGGAGGTGCAGTATAGGAGCAGCAGGGGCCTGGCTTCCTGATGAATTGCTGGACTAGTCTGGGGAAAGAAGGAAACCCCATCTCTACCCAACACCTGGTGAAAACTCCATTAGCAGAGGGACCAGCATGGAAGCCAGAGCCCTGCTAACTCTGCAGTTCATGCCTGCTGAACAGCCCAACTGCTATTGCCACCCCTTATGACCAAGGCCTCCTGCCCCCATGCCACCTGCCATGGACAGACACTTCTATCTTCTGTTAGTTCAGGCTAGACAGGACTGGTGACTGGTAGTTTTCAGGTAAACTTTCAGTGAGAAGTTAACAAAAAGCACTTGGCTCAGTATCCCTTTCAATTACACCTCTTTTCCTTCCCCCTAAACATTTGCTCCCCATCTCAGCCTCTCTTTTACCTTTGTTAGCTCCCCTCTACTCAGGTTCTCACATCTCTTGCAAAGATCTTTAAATTCCCTGGAGCTTTTACTATGCAGAGGGGAAAAAAAGAAGGATAAATTTGGGAATAATAGTGAGATATGTGAGCTTGAAATCCTTTTATTTGAAAAACAAAATGACCCCAAAATGCCTATAAGAGAGTTTATACTGGGTCATCTGAACTCTACGGGTCCCAAGGCCGGGTAAAGAAGATTTGTGAATCCTAAGGTAACATCATAAAGTAACATCCTCTTGGATGCTAATATGCTATGTTGATTTCTAATTAAGCCCTGTTCTGGGAGCTTGTCTGATATCTGCTTTATTTATTGTTCCTTGTATAATAAGATTATGTACTTAACCATCAACTCTGCTCTTAGGTCAAAACAACCTTGATGTTATTGTGCACATTACAAGCTATGACATAGACAGAATTACCAGTTTCATCTTTATTTGTAATGTTGACTTTAATTTTCCTGCACATTAGCATTTATATTCTTTTCCTACAGTATATAAACGTTGGGTCTGGGGGGTAAAAGCATAGAGATGTAGCTTTCTTGCAACCACCCATAATTATTCTCCCATTTATTCTGCCTCATTATTTGATTTCTGAGATATTGCTGCCTTAGAGCATAGCTTCGCATGCACAACCCTTCCACAAAATAGTTAGTGACCTTGCCAGGACACATCCAGGAACCAAAGTATGGGCAAGAGATGGAAATATTAGTCAGGAAAGTCCCAGGGTATTCCTCCTTATCCATGTGAGATGTTGTTGCCTGTTTGCTAGGTGCCTGTGCACTCCAAGTGAGTATGGATATGTCTCCAAAGTGCCAGAGGGCCTAGGCTGCTTGTTAGTAGAAAACCACATGGCCCATTGGAGTAAGGAAAAATCGCCACATGGCAGCCACTGTTATGGACTTTGTTAGTGACAAGTAAAGTGAGGTGAGAGTATAAAAACTATACACAGAATTATAGTTAGAAAAATATTTGAGAACCTCCACAGCCATATTAGCAATTAGGTTGGTGAATAAGTTTAAAACTCAAGAGGTGCAGTGGAAACTTTGGGCTGCTGTTTCATGTAGCCTGGAGTGTGGAAACTGCCTCAGCCAAAGTGCAAGCCATCCTTGCCAAGCCAGACGGGGACTGCTAAGACAGTGAATCTTTGAGTCAGAGACACAAATGTTATCTTAGAGGAGAAGGAGGATTAATCTCCCCATTTTAAAACAAGGTTTCTGATACAGTGAAAGTCAAATACCCAACAAATTCATCTAGGCCACAATGAACAGTCTTTTCAGGAAATCTTAATTATCTGGGAGTACACCATGGCAGAATTATTGGAGATATTAAAAGCTTTCAACCAGCTTGAGAGAAAGCTTAGCTGCATGGATAATGTGACTATAGAGCATTGGTGGAGATGGAATCTCCTTGCCTGGGAGTGAAGCTGAAAAATTAAATAACATAACCCTTTATCCTGCTTTGAGACAGTGCTTGCACAATGCCAGTGTTGTCCATAACAATCACAGTCTTACGGATTGGATTATCCTGTCCATGAGAGAGACCTGGACAAAATGGAGGAGACTTTTTGAGTCAAGCCCCAGCATAGCAATGTCTGCAGGAATCTCAAGGCAATGTAAGGGAGATTGGGATGTGATAAGCCATATATTCTCAACAATTTGAAGGACCATAAAAAGCCATGTTCATTGTGGGCATGGAAAATTAGTTGTTACAAATTGCTCCCCTGAAATTAGCATTGTCCTCTCAAATCCTTCTTGAGCCCCTCATAGAAAAAGATGTGTAGTAAGTGGGTGAAGGTGTAGTTATCTTGGCCAATTGAAGGGAGAAGGGATGAGGTCTGACTGGTTGCCAAGAGAAAAGGAAAAAAAGAGATACCAAGTCTTTTGGACATTGCCCAGTTAGGTACCAGAAAACAAGGGTGGCATGGTGTGATCTCAGCAAGGATTAAACAAAGAAAATATGTATCAACAACCTGACATCATACTGGTGGACCTTTGGAAGGACTTAAGTCCTGCTTGGCAGTTTAGGCCCCTTCCCAGTTGCCTGCTGGAAGAGGAAGAAGGAGAGAAAACTCTGCATAAACCATCTCCAGTCTCTGTGTTCCACGGGTGAACTCCTCACCAGCTGAAAAACCACGGGTACTACGGACAATGCTACCTCCATGTATAAGCAAAAAGGATGATCTGAGGCTCCATGTGGAACTCACAAGCCTTTGGAGTTCATAAACCAAGCAGAGGAACTTAACTTTAGGGGATGTAAGTGCCAAATCACCTTAATTCATGGAAACCCAGAAATATATCCTGATAACTGGGCAGCTGTAGATGGCTATGATCGATGAACAAGCCAAATGAAACAAACTTCTCTCTTCCTTGGTACTGGGTGCAGTCTCCACATTGGTTATACTGTCTTTATCTAACCTACTCCAGAAAACATCATGGGTATAGGTGTCTTCTTAGGATGCACTTTATAAATATCTGTGAGAGAATTCTTCCTACAGATTTGGGTGGTAAAAGCCATGTTAAGAAGTAAAGTAGAGGGGAAACTGTACTCCTCCCTCTCCCATGATGTGTAATTACTATGAAATAATGCTATCTTCCTGGTGGAATAGAAGAAATTACCACCACCACACAGGAACTAGCCAAAGTTGATATTATTTAGCCAGCCCAGAGTCCATTCAACAGTTCGGCATGACCAGTAAGAAAACCTGAGGCATGACAGTAGCCTGCTGGGAATTAAATAAGGTAGTTACTGACATACATGCTGCTGTGCCTAATACAAAATATAGACATTTATCCTGCTGTGTTAGATTTAACCAATGACTTTTTTTGGTATCATTTTGACCCCAACTCTTAGGAGCAATTTGCTTTTACTTGGAACAACCAGCAATGGACATTCCAAGCGTGGCCCCAGAGTCATGTACATAGCCACAGTATTTGTCATGAAATAACTACATGAGATTTAACTACATCCACCACCATCTCTTGCTAATATGTTTAATTGTGCTAATAATATTATACTAACCTCTGAAAATTTCTTATTGATAAAGAACACCTCAATGAATTGTGCACCCTTCTCCAATCCAGAGGATGAGCCATCAACTGGAAAAAATACAAGGCCCCAGGACTGGCTGTGGGGTTCATGGAGGTCACTTGGTTGGGTAAGACATGCCTTATCCCAGGCACAGTCATTGACAAAATACACCTAAAACAGTTAAACAGTTACAAAGTTTCCTGGGTCTTTTGGGATGTTAGTGGGCTTTTATCTCACAGTTAGATCAATGTTTGCATCTCCTGTACTGATGTAAAGAAGGAATCTAATTGGTGCTTTGGTAAGGAATAGGAAAAAGCATTTGCAAATGCTAAAATACCAATGGCTCAGACATAAGCCTTAGGTACCCCCTCTGGACATGACCATAAGCCCCAAGAGGAACACCAGTTGGACCCTCTGGCAAGCCTAACAATGAAAAAGCAGTTCCCCTAGGATTTTGGTCACAACTGTGGAAGGGTGCTGAAACCCACTATTCCCCAGTTGAACAACAGGTATACAAGACCCTTGACAGAATCCATAATTGCTGCTTTGTTGGTAACTGTTAGAATAGATTTCCCTATTAAAGGCTGAATAGAAGGGTGGTTTTCTAGGCTTGCGTCCACTATTGCTCAAGCTTCCACTTTCCAAATGTGGTGTGTACATCTGTAGGTGCCCTCTCCATGAATCCCTTGGGACATGAATCAAGGTATCAGTTATCTTAGGGACAGTACACTGTGAGACTAGTACTTTCTGTGTTCAGAGCCCCCGTAGGAGATGCTTCCAATGGTACACAAAGACATGGCCACCATTCCTGAAAACACTTGATACTCAGATGAGTTGAGCCGCCATTGTGTATGGATGGCAGTGACTATACAACTGCAGACTTATACTGTTTGGTTTGAAGTAGGGATGGACCAGAGCAGTCAGAGGGCAGAATTCTGGGAGACATGGTTGGTTTGTATCCACAAACCATGGCCTCTATTTCTCTATAGAGATAGTCAGGCAGTATTTAAAGGTCTGTCAACATGGCTTGTCCAGTGGGTGGCAGATGACTGGTTGCTTTAAAATCTCTGATGGTGGCTCCGTGCCCATAGCTCAGTGAGTAGGGTGCTGGCCGCATTCATGGAAGCTGGCAGGTTTAAGCCCAGCCTGGGCCTGCTACTCAACAGTGACAGTTGCAACCAAAAAAATAGCCAGGTGTTGTGGTGGGCACCTGTGGTCCTAGCTACTTGGGAGGCTGAGGCAAGAGAATTGCTTCAGCCCAAGAGTTTGAGGTTGCTGTGAGCTGTAACACCATGGCACTCTACCTAGGGCAACATAGTGAGACTATCTCAAAAACAAAAACAAAAACAAAAACAAAAAACAAAACTCTGATGGGGAGCTTCCATGAAGAAAGACATTTGGAAGAGGTACAAGAACCCACTGCAAGCCTAATTGTGTATCATTCTTTAGCACACCAATGAGATTCACCTTCTGGTAACACAGAGGTCATCTTAGCAAAAATTAGAACTCACTCTCTCACAGTCATCACAGCTGGCTGATTAGTTACATAAAGACAATTGGCATTGCATTGCACAAGTGAGCTGGCAGACAGCAAAGGGAGCAAGATTGCCCCTTCACTATACATATTTAGTGATAGCAGTAACAAACTGTTTGGTTTACTTCTGTCTGCACCTCTGTTGCATCCCACATACACTGGGATGATGCATAAGACATCTCACTCCTGTGAGAGACTGGTATACCAATTATGTTGGCCCTCCACCAGTACTCTTAGGACAAAAATATGCACCAACATGTGTGAATACTGCCTTGGGAGTGTTGCAGGCATTCCCTTGCAGAAGGGCAACCACACAGCCAAAATTAAGGGTTTAGAGCAGCTGTCATGTGCGAATACCCTCGCCGCACTGATACATCTACCTACCAAAGCACACAGTTCACTTCCTGGATATGGTGTCCAAGATTGGGAACATGTAAAGGACATACACTGGAGATTTTCTTTACCCCGTAGAATCCTCAAGAAGCAGGGTTGACTGAAAGTAAAAATGGCATTTTCAAGGCACCACTGTGGGTACTCTTACAATTTGATACTTTACATAGTTTTGCCTCAAGCCATTAAAACTTAATTTGATTGAAATGCATATGAAGTTGGCACCATACCAATGGCTCTGGACCACCCAAAAGGAGGGTTTGTTGGCCATAGCTGTAAAGAAAGTCTGACCAACACATTTATACTGAAGCTGATAAAGGGCCAATGACAAATATTATTTGGTACTCCCCAAGAACTCAATCCAAGGGGAAACACTTGAATGGAAGTTGGACTGGCAACTTCCCCCAGGTTGGATAGGGTTATTATTGCCAAACAGTGAGAAGTTCTCCAGCCAACTAAAGTGGTCTCCACTGGTCCTGTTAAGAGTCTGGGCCGAGATACCCCACGTACCAATACACTGGAACACATACTCTGGTCGGCCATTTAACATGGTCTTTTCTGGCCTCTGTAACCTTACAGACAATACCAGCACCTTCATCCCTCAGGTAACATGTTTAGTACCCCTGGTGCATTATCCTGAGGCTGCCTGTGTCCTAATATAGAAGAAGCTACTACAGTAAAGCTATGCAATGGGGAAGAACTGCTTACTCTGTACATATGAAACATTTGTATTTTAACCCATGGTTTTCTGTTCTTATTGCTGTTCTGCCCTACAAGAGGAGAAATTAACCTCCTCCTATAGTAGATGCAACATTATGCTTACAAAAAGATGCCTTCTGGTTTTGTGGTCTTGCACCTTTCCTAGCACTTCTGGTCTGCCTTGGTGGGTATCACCTATGCAGGGAAATTACTGGCAGAGCTTACAATGCTCATTAAGGCTCTCAAAAGTGGAGTGTATCTCTAGACAGTGTGACAAGATAAAGTAATTAGTTGCCTTAATAGCAAAACTCTTAACATTTCTTAACATGGAAAGCCCTTTTCAACAAATGCTACACAAGAACATGTAATAACCATAGCAATCCCACAATTAGAGGATAGAGCTAAGTCAGTGGGTCCTGTTAAACAACCTAAAATTTGATGCTTCCTTCATACTTGGGACTTTTTATTTGGCTGACACTTAACTGCAGGGCATGTAAGCCATTAGCACCCCTATGTTGGAACAGGAGAACCACACCTATAACTCATGGCCCGACTGTAGTCAGAGGATGGGATAGATTCCATAGGAACAATCCAATATACTATAACACTATAATCCATGGACTTTTTTTTTTTTAACTACAGACTAGTCTCAGCCTGACATAAACACTGGTTACTTCTAAATGGTACTGAATGGTTAGGTGGGATTCAACCTCTAGACTTGATTACCACCTCCTTGATGGCTAGGATGCTGCACTTTAACCATTCCACAGGTTCAAGAATGATGGATCCAGTCAATTGGCAAACCTTCTCGCTTCCCATGTGTTGATTAACGGGTGGGCAAGGACAGTCTTGACTGTTTCGCTTCAATCTTTGCGCCATCTGTAGGCACTGAGGGTGTGCTTTGGCATGTAGAGGCCTTCATTAAACATTAAATGGGTTCTCAATGACCTCCCGGGTAATAAGTTAATAAACTCTGAAATGAGCTTCATGTGGAATGCTGTTCTATAGGATCATATGGTATTAGATATTTTAACTTCTGTATAAGATGGTAATTGTGCCATTATTCAGAATAAATGTTGTCTATATATTCCTGATAACGAACCGTATAACTCTAGACCTATGAGACATGTATAAACAAATACATGGTCTGACTCTACTCTTTCTCCCAATGACTCTTCTCTTGGTTTGGATCCTGAGGAACGTGGTGACAGAAAATATTAAATTTGTGTTTTATATTTGGCATAAGTATCATCACCTGGTGTCATCTATATTGTCACTGCATTCTCTGCTTGTAGAAAATAAATTGATGCAAAGTGTCATCCACAGCCAATTCCAAAGGGCTCAGGGATTATTGCAGAAGAGGGGGGCGTGTGAGATTGTAAGAGCCAGATTAGAGGTGTGGAGTGTGGAGGCTAATATAACTCTATTTTGTACGGTAATCAGACATGCTGACTTCTGATTAACCCCACTTACAGAAACCCAAGAGCTATTTTGCATAGAATGCATATATTCCTCCAAAGAATAAGTAGGTTGGTAAAATCTTAATTCTTCCTTCTTATCACAATATTTCACTTTTAAAGCAGTGCTATTTTATGAATGATACCATTTGAATAGTTATCTTTGTACTATGCCTTGTGTAAATTTAAGAATATAATCAATCTGTATGGTAAAGAATATGTGTTTTGTTTCATTATTTTATATATATAGGCCTTTATATAATAAAGGCCTTTGTGTGTGTGTGTGTGTGTGTGTGTGTGTATATATATATAGATATATAAATTAAAATGTCCTTTCCCTCATACATTTTTCTAAATTCTTAGATCAGCCTTTTAAAACCTATGCATGACTGGTCCTTAACAGCATCACGTGATTATGAGAATTTCAGCTGCCATGCTGAAGGGTTTGGCTTATAAATGGCAATATATGACTATAGGCAAAAGGCCTATATATATGCCTCTGGCCAAAAAAGCTGTTTGAGAGAGAGCAATGAAAAGACTTTGTGCAGGTGTACTTGTGAGAAACTGAGGCAGAATCCCATACGGCCAGATTGGTTGTGGGCATAAAACTCCCCTGACCTAAGGTTGGTCTGGTTGGTTGCAGGTGTAAAACCCCCCTGACTTAAGACCCACATGGGAGCAGAGGCTTGCAAATAAGTTTTCTGTATGTCTTAGAAATTTCTTAATTATGCCTTGCTTAAAATTGAAGTAACTGCTTCCAAAGGGTGAGGCCAGCAGGGTGGGTATTCAATCCTCCTTCCTCCTCCAAGCCTCAGGCTTCATCAGATAAGAACAA
>CAUYQV010105837.1:0-21228 GCA_963574575.1 Galagoides demidoff | reverse complement strand
TGGTTTCACTATTCTAATTTGTTTTTCTTTCATTTTAAGAGACTTTGGAATACCCTTCCATGTGTTTTTAAGGACACTTTATTTTATTTTATTTTATTTTTGAGACGGAGCCTCAAGCTATCCCCCTGGGTAGAGTGCCATAGCATCACAGCTCATAGCAACCTCCAACTCCTGGGCTCAAGCGAGTCTCCTGCCTCCTCCTCCCAAGTAGCTGGGACCACAGGTGCCCGCCACAACGCCTGGCCATTTTTTTTTTTTTTTTTTGGTTGCAGCCATCATTGTTGTTTGGTGGGCCGGGCTGGGGATTTGAACTCGCCACCTTAGGTGTACATGGCTGGCGCATTAGCCGATTGAGCCACAGGTGCTGGGCCACTTCATCTCTCTTTATTTCAAACTTGGGTCTGGTGTCTCTCCATCAGGTCTAATCAATTATAGGCAAGGGAATCATGGTCTTATGGTGAGATACCCCAAGACCTATCAGTAATATTATCTGAATTTACAATACTAATAGGTATCACTTGTGAGGTTCATGCAATGTGTTAAATGCTTCCTGTATTATTTTGTTTAGTTTTCACAACAAATCAGCAAGGCACACATTAGCGTCGTTTTGCAGGTGTGGAAATTGGAGATTTCAGAGGCGATCTGCTCATTGTTTCAACTGGTAGGGAGCAAGGCTACAATTTGGGTCCAAATTTCCTTGACCACAAAGCCCTTGTTTGCTGCTTTTTTTCTGTTCGGACTATGAAGGTATAATTTTTCTAAAAATCAGAAGCCTGTTGCAAATATAAAACAAATATATATCAAAGAACGTTAACAAGATCTTTAAGTCATGATGGAACGCAACTGAATACATCTCACAGGGATTTGGGGAGCAGGCAAGAAATAGGAGTTGTAGAAACCTTGGCATGTAGCGGGTGTCCACCCCTTGAAATCATTTCTGGAAAAAAATGGGTATGAGTAAATGAGTGGATGGGAGATGCCACACATTCCCTTTAATAAACAGCACCTGCCCTTACCATGTGGCAGCTTGACTCCCTCGCCTGGCAGGTAGGTCAGCTGTCGGTCAGCTGTCATACATCCAGAGCAGAATCTAGAAATCTGTTTCACTCTTCCTGAAAAGCAAAACATAAGTTATATTAAGTAAAATAATGAAAACTGCAGCTTTTCTGATCTGCTGACTTGTTTTCCACACACAGGGACAGTTGCTTTGAGAAGTCAAGTAAGATAGAAAATAAAATGAAATAAAATGAAAATGAGTAAGTTTTCAAACCCCAGCACAATAATCATGAAATACCCACCCGCTTAGTGCATCCCACATGTTACCCATTCTTCTCCAAAGTGCTGCTTCTCTTCCTTCTCCTGACCTCTGGCCACTCCCTTCTTCAAACCTCTCTTGTTCTCAGGATCTGGTGGACGGGCGCTCAAGTCAGTGACCCTTCTTGCCTTGGCATGATACGTGAGGCCTCGCTGCCCACGGGCAAGGCAGGTAGTTTTGTTCTCATTTTCATAAAAGTCTACCATGGGTGGTGGGCACCTGGGTGGTGGGGCAGAGAAGAGCATGTACTTTGGGCTTAGGTCATCTTGGTGTTAGATTCCAGTTCTGGCACCTGCTGACTATGTGACCTTGGGCAAATCACTTCATCATTCCGAATGGGCATAGGAAAAATAAAAGTGCCTAGCAGGGTAGATACTTGACAGAATTTGGCTGTTTTATTTTTTTAGCAGCAGTAGAAAGGGACTCGAACTCATGCTTTAAAAAGGATGTGAAGTCAGCTTAGAGGATGGCTCTGATGTCACCTGGACTAGTGGACACCTCCCCATCCGGGAGTGAGGAAGGCCCTGTTGAGAACATCTGCTTCATACTACAGCAGATGGATCGTGGTAGAGTTACTGAGCTGGTGTTTACTTTTATTCTATTTTTGGAGCTGTGAAGGCTTCTATATAAATTTAATTAGAATGGAAGGCAAGTCTCAGGGATAAAGTCTTTCTGTACTTGGAGCAAATTTTGCGAACTTCCTTGCTCGGCCATGATAACGTGTGAATGTCCCAGTGATGTTGCTGTGGTTGTCAGGGCAAGATCAGACTGCACTCCATCTGGGAGGTTTCTGTGAGAAGCACGTTTGCCCTCTGAAATCTCCTTGATTGAAGCCTGAAGCCATGTTTTTAAATAATATAAGGCAAGCTCATCCTGAAGATGCTCTGGGAGAAGCAAAGGAAATACAGAGCTCCATGGATGCTTCCCTTGGGGCTCAGGGTCCCGCTTGCCCACCAAGCAGAGCCACACACTTATCAGAAAAGTCAAGTGGGTCATGACCACAGAATGTGGGGTTCCCTTTGCTCAAACATGACTGGTTTCCTTCCAAACATCCTATCACCCACAAACTGTGTTCAGGATACAGTTTGCCAAGATGTACTGATGAATCTTTAGTTGACCTAAGAATTTAGCTGCTTGAATTTTCAGACAACAGTTTTTTTATTTGTCCCTGAAAAAGATTGTTATTTAAAAAGAAATTTTTACTTTGAAATAATTATAGATTCCCAGGGAACTATAAAAATAATGTCTGGGGTGGGGGATCCGCTGTGCTCTGTGTGTGTGTGCATATATATATTTGCATTCTATCACCTGGGTAGCTAACCACCACCACAAGTTTTAAAAGAAACTTCCAAACTATTTTCTAGCATGCCTATGCTATTTCACCATTCCCAACAGTAATGTATGAGTAATCTGGTTTCTCAGCATCATCACCAGCATTTGGTTTCATCACTTTTTTTTTTCATTTTAGCCACTCTGATAAGCATGTATGCCAAAAATATGTGCACGCATTTTGTGAAAGTAAACAACTATTAAAACTGTGATACTCAATACATACCAATCACACATATCTTATTGTGGTTTAAATTTGCATTTCCTGATGGCTGATGATGTCGGACATCTTTTCATATGCTTTTTAACATCTGCATATCCTGTTCAGTGAAATATATCTGTTCATGTCTTTTGTAATTTTTTTCTGTTAAGTTCTGAGTTTTCTATGTATTCTAAGTGCAACTCCTTTGTTGCAAACATTTTTTCCCTAGTTTATAGCTTGCCTTTCCCTCCTCTTACCATGATCTTTCAGCAAGTAAAAGGTTTTAATTTTGATGATTTTGGTTTATTGATTTTCCTTTTGTAGATCATGCTTTGGAGTCAAGTCTAAGAAATGCCTTCCCTAGTCCTGGGTCCTGAAGAATTCCTTCTTTGTTTTTTCCTACAAGTTTTTCATTTTATATCTAAGTCCATCTTGAGTTATTTTTTTATATAAGATGTTCAACTTAGGGTGAGGTTCAGTTTGGGAGTTATAGAAATTCAAATAGCTATAGCACCATTTGTTGCAAGGCTATCCTTCCTCCCTTGAATTGCTTTTGCACTTTTGTAAAAAATCCACAGGGGTCTATTTCTGGGTTCTCTGTTCTTTCTGTTGACCACTGGGTCTGTCCCCCGCCAGTGCTGCACAGTCTTTGTTTCCTGGCTGCACAGCTGTGACAGCAGGGAGAGTGATTCCTCCTGCTTCCTTTTCATTATTTTTTCACCTTTCCATATGTGTGTGAAATATCTTTTAGAATATATGTCTTTTAGAATAATATTATATATTTCTACACAAAATCTTGCTAGGATTTTGATAGGGGTTACGTTCAACATATCAAACAGTATGGGAAGCCTTGACTATGGGGAGCCTGCTAATCTGTGAACAGCTGTTTGTTGAGTTTTGAAGCCTTTTTTGATTTCTTTCATCAGCATTTTGTAATTTTCAGTGCCGTAATCCTGCACATGTTTTGTCTGATTTTTAAGTAATATTTCATTTTTGATCATGTGAGATCAACTATATTATCTTTGTTAGGAAATGTATTTAATTCCACAATTTCACACCCACCCTTGTTTCCCAAATATGTTACTTTTAAAGTAAGGGTGAATTGTGTGAATATACTGATTTTTAATTTCATGATATCCCCAATTTAGTGTGAAATATTCTCTAGGCATGCTGAGTGTGTTTTAGCTGGGTTTTGGCATGAGAGTGCCTGTGTGTGTGGTGTGAAAAAAATGCAGTTTTGACCCACTAGGTTGATTTTACTTATAGTGACAACATGTGATTAAACCCAGCATATCAAGACATGCGCTGTTTCTGCTACTGATGGAGGAAAGTCAAGGCAGGCCAAGTGTGCTCTGTGGCTGTCTAATTCGTATGGCATAGAGCCCAGTGTTCCCACGGGGTGGGGCTCGTTCTCATCCTCATGAGCCACAGGGTGAGGAACCTTTCCAGGATCTGATGTGCATACCCCAGCCCCTCTGGGGTGCCAGTTTAGGATGACTGTAATTTTATAATTCCTGTGCTCTGTGGTGATGTCCAGGCTGCAACTACCAGGGGGCAGTTTGCTGGAGATGCACAGGTGCAAGTGGAAAGAGGCTTCTCCCTGCCTCCCCAGAGGGGGTCTGGAAGCACAGCCTTGGGCCCAGGACAGCCCACGGAGCACATGGGGTTGTGTTGCCTTACACATGTGCACAGAGTCTGCAGCAGGTGTGGGACTGGGCCTTAGGACAGAGAGGAGGCAGCCCCAGGCATGGTGTCCATCGGAAATGAACAACGAAGGGTGCCCAGCACATGGGGTGTGGTCTGGCCACCTTGGTTGGAAGAGGAGGCGGGGGCCTCATGTCTGCGAGGCTCTCGGGTAAGACCTGGTGCGGATACACTGGTAAAGAAAGATGTGCAGTGCCTGGGAGCTTGGAGGGCCCAGCCAGTGCTTGGTAGGTTCAATGTAAACATTTCACATTGTATATTGAAGCAGTACCCTGAACCCCATAAATGCATCAATGTATAAAGTTATGATTTAATAAAAATAATTAATTAAAAAAAATAAAGTTTGGAGCTGAAAAAAAAAAAAGAAAGAAAAATGGCCGATGTGATGAATAAGGCCTACCTGCTGCGCTTGGACCCTTGAGGCTTCTTAAAATCTAGAAGTGATGATGTCTTTGGGGTCAGATATGCCTTGCTCAACCTTGAGCAGGTTATTATACGTAAAATCTCGGCATCTCAATGTCCTTATCTGCTGCATGGCAGGCCAGGCATGGGGCCTGGACAGGCTTCCAGGAGACCTGTCAGCACCTGGAGAGACAGCCACGTGCACGGGGCGGCCACACCACCTCTAGTCCCCCAGGTACCTGGTCTCCCGCTGTCCTTTCTCCCTATGTGTGTGCTCCCATTAGGTCTAGGCAATGATGGAAAAGTAACTTCTGACAAATTTCTGGACCGCAGGCTTTAATAATAAATAAGTCCAGCTCACCCCCCCGCTCCCCCCCCCAAGATAAATGAGAAAGTACTAATTGATTTCTTGCTTCTAGTGCATTCCCAGTTTCTTGCTTGGCTAACTGCTGGGCCTGGGAAACAAACTAATTGTCCCCAAACTGACCTTTAAACAGCACCAGATGTATGAGTACTGAAACAAAGATATATGGAGGAAAAGTACTGAAACCAAGATGTGTAAGGGAAAACACTAATCCAAAGATGTATGAGAAAATATTAAACCCAAGAGGTATGAGAAAATATTAAAACAAAGATGTATGACATATAGCTAACTAATTGCAAAATTCTGCTTCTGTGCAATGCTTGCTTTACTACCTACCCCACCTGAATGCACCTGGACAGCCTGTGTGCCAACCAAGATGCAGACCAAGCCTTAAAAACCTGACTCCTTAAGCACTCAGGGCTGCTCTCAGACACCCCGTGTTGGACACTGAGGCAGTTGCTGGCTGGCTGTTCAATGAAGGACTCTACTGTTAATTCGGCCAGGGTGATGGCGTGGTCTTTGGGAATTCCTGGGCACAGCACTCCCTCTCCATCTGTCTTTGTCTCTCTGTCTTTCTCTCTATCTCCAGTCTCTCTGAGCCTCTGCCCAGCCTGACCACCCACCACAGTTCAATGTGAGCCCCTTATCTAAGGTTCTCTCACTAGCTGCCCATTCTTTCTCCATCTCTCGGTTCAAATGCTGAAGAAACAGAAGGTGATTGATTGCTGGACAGGCACCGTCATTGTTTGGTGTGGGCCAAGTCTCCACCACTGGTCCAGCCCCATGTGTGAGGCGGGGTCCCATGGAGGGGAAAGCCAGGCCCTTCTGCAGGTGCCTCCAGCGAGGCAAAGGGCCTGAGTTCAAGGGTGAGTTCACTTAAGTACTTTGGAAAGTTCAGGCTTGGAATCCTAGCTTTTTGCTGCTGACATCAGAGAGACTCAGTCCCTATTCTTTTGTGGTCCTGCTGTCGGCTGGGTGCTATCCCTGCAGGATTTATGCTTTTGGTCATTTGGAAAGAAAATGAAGCCGTACTTCCCTTCTGCTGCCCAGGAGTCAGCTGCTCAGTCAAAGGTGCAACTCCATGGCTCAAAATAAAACAAAACAAAAAAGCAAAGCAAAGCAAACAAAAATCAAACCACAACATGCTAATTTAAAATGAGAGGGAACAATCCTATCTGAGGTTGGTCTTTTACCCAAAGTCAGTAATGGTTTATCAGAAAATGTAAATTGCACGATTAAATTCAGTCCCAAAAGGAGCTGGAGGAAAAGTGACATAGGTCTGTGTCTCACAATGTCAAAGTGAGGGCAGTTCAGAGGCTGGGCATAGCAGGGCAGGAGCACAGCCTAATGTCACAGGTGCAGCAAGGGCGGGTCTTGGACAAGCAGGGGAACCCTTAGGAGTTCAACGTTTCTATGAAGGAGCACTCCCACATCCCTGCCCAGTCACCTGTCCTCCATCTGCCATTCAGGTGAGATCTAGGGGTGCTGGTCATCAGGGCCTGGGTGGTGGGCCTTCCCGTTCAGTAAGAAAAGCAGAATGGCCCTTGAAAGTGGCAGGGAATGGTCTCCTGCCTGGGCCCAGGGGCTGCTGCTCCTAAGTCCCCAGCAGCTCTTCCAGGTGTGTGTGTTTCTACTTCCTGGCTAAAGACCACCCAGAGTTTCATTTGAGGCTGAGTGGAACCTGGAACTCTTCCTTTTGAAGGGGCTGTGTAGCCAGGGGCCTCTTGCTCATAGGTGCAGGGCTGGGCTGCACAGCTAGACAGCCGTTAATTTGGGTCAATAAGTCTTCAGCCCTCCCAGTAAAATGCAAATTCCCCTAACAGGAGGGCATCCACCTGAAGCCGCCTGGCCCCATGGGGAGGAGCAGGGGCAGGAAGGTGGAGGAAGCAGTGGGGGTGCAGGGAGGGCTGGAGGGGAGGTGGTGTTAGGGGTGTACCTCGTTCATGCTCAGGTGGCTGAGCAGGTGCCCAGATGAACCGCACACAGCTCTAACAGTCTGTTAGCCTGGGCTTGGGAGACTTGGGCTGAGGGGTGAATGGGTGGCCAGTCCCAGAGGCAGCTAACTGAGCAGTAAGGCCTGGGAGAGAAGGCAGCAGAGACAGAAGTAGCCTGGGATTGGTGTCAACTCCTGCATGGGGGAGGGCGGCCTTTGGGGTGTTGGTAGCAGGCAGGGAAGCCTCCCAGCCTCAGCACTTCACCAATGGGCCATGAGGGATGGAATCAGGCTGCGCTCCATTTCAGACATGGAGAGACCCAGGCAACAATCTGCCCTAGACAGAGAGATTGCGGGAGGCAGGGGGTGGATTCCAGGCCAAGTGCTCCTGAGCTGTCCCCACTGTCTCAGAGCTGGGTCCAGTTCCAGCTGCCATGCTCCAGGTAGCCCCACAGTGGGCCGGGTATCCACTTTGGCAGAGGTGGCTGACTGTGCGCGCTGGCTGCAGCACTGCTAACTCTGCGCCTCTGCTGAGCCGCGGACATGCTGAGACACTCAGGGACAGGAGGGACTGCTGCCTGTCGCTGCTGCCCCCTGCATGCATCGCACCATTCCTTCCTGGCCTCAGCTGTGCTGTACCTGTTCCTTCCCCTTAGCCGGGGCCCTGCCTTCTTCCGTGCCAGCCCTACTTCCCCTGAGTGTGGCCTCTGACAGTGGTGCCCAGGGCCTGCTGGAGCATGTCCTCTCCTCTCAGGGACAGTGAGGGTGGGAAGAGTGGAGTCAGACCACCCCCATGCTCACTCCTGATGCTGGAATACCCTGAGCATGAGGGGCTCCTTGGCATCATAGCCCCTTGGCAGGTCGCCCGTGGTGCCCACCCAGGCGGGCTGGCGTAGTGGAAAGACCAGGGAATTTAGAGTTAGACACACAGGCCAAATTCCAGCCTTTCTGCTAATTACATGCCTCATTATGCATGTAATTACATAATTATGTGTCTAATTATGCATCCAGTTATGTAATTATGTACCTATAATGGAATTATGTGTCTAATTAGGTGCTGATTTGGGGGCAGTCGCTTCAGCTGGCCAAGCCTCAGTTTCCACAGCTGTAGAGTGGCCTGGCACCGGCAGAGCTGCTGAGCGTGTGGTGGGAGGCACTGGCAACACACTCCTGCCCTTTGGGGCCCAGCTCTGCCTCCCAGGCCCCATGTCAGGGAACTTGTCTTCTCTCCAACTCCCTTCCAAGCCTGTGTTTCCCCACCCATACATATTGACAAAGCCCCTGATGGCTGGCCTTTCCTTTTCTTTTTTTTAATTTAATTTTTATTAAATCATTTAAACATAAAAGAGGTAAAGTCTACATCCTTTTTAAGGCTGCATAATATTCCATGATATATATATATATGTACATATATATGTATATATATATGTACATATATATATATATATATCTCACAATTTGTTAATCCATTCATGGGTTGATGGGCACTTGGGCTTCTATCATGACTTGGCAATTATGAATTAGGCTGCAATAAACAATCTGGTACAAATATCTTTGTTGTAAAGTGGTTTTGGTCTTCTGGATATATATCTAATAGAGGAATTACAGGATTGAATAGCAGGTCTACTTTTAGATCTCTAAGTGTTCTCTAAACTTCTTTCCAAAGGAAAGTATTAGCTTGCATTCCCACCAGCAGTGCAAAAGTGTTCCCTTTTCTCCACATCCATCCAAAGTCTGTAGTTTTGTGATTTTGTGATGTGGGCTAATCTTACTGGATGGAGTTAGATGATATCTCAAAGGGTTTTGACTTGCATTTCTCTGATGATTAAAGATGATGAGCATTTTTTCATGTGTCTGTAGGCCATGTGCCTTGTGCCTATCTTCTTTAGAGAAGCTTCTGTTCATGTCTCTTGCCCACGTGGAGATGGGATCACTTGCTCTTTACTTATTAATAAGTTTGAGTTCTCTATGGATTCTGGTTATCAAACCTTTGTCAGAAACATAACCTGCAAATACCTTCTCCCATTATTGTAAAGTATCTCAAAAATGGAAGAAAAAGTATCCGATGTACTTAGTACTGTTATGAGACCAATTTATAATCACCCACATTTTCATATGAAAGATAAAACACAGCTATAGCCCAGGATGAAGGAGGGAAGGGAGGGGGAAGGGAGGGGAGCGGGGAGGTTGGATGGAGGGAGGGTAAATGGTGAGACCACACCTATGGTGCATGTTGCAAGGGTACATGTCAAATCTATTAAGTATAGAGTATAAATGTCTTGACATGATAAGTAAGTGAAGTGAAGGCTATGTTAACCAGTTTGATGTAAGCATCCCAATTGTATATAAAATCAGCATATTGTATCCCATAAATGCATTAATGTATAGTTATGATTTAATTAAATTTAATTAAAGAAACATTTTTTTATTAAATCATAACTGCATTCATTTATGGGGTACAATGTGATGATTTAGTATACAATGTAGAATGCTTAAATCAAACTGATTAAGGTAATCATCACCTCATTTACTTATTTTTTGTGGTAAGACATTTATAATAGACTCTCAGTTGTTTTGAAATGTACCCTTGCATTGTGCACATTAGGTGAGTTCCTATCAAATACCCTCGCTCTACTCACTCTCCCCACCCCCACCCTACTCAACTTGTTTCTTGACTATAAAGTAAGTGGTTATATCTTGCTTTCATAATAGTATTGAGTACATTGGATACTTTTTTCCCCATTCTTGAGATATTTTACTAAGAAGAATATGTTTCAACTCCATCCGTAAACATACAAGATGTAAAGTCTCCATCTTTTCTTATGGTTGCATAGTATTCCATGATGTACGTACACCACAATTTGTTAATCCATTCGTGGGTCGGTGGGCATTTGGTTTGCTTCCACCACTTGGCAATTATGAATTGAGCTAAAACAAATATTCTGGTGCAAATGTCTTTTTGGTAAAATGATTTTTGTTTCTCTGGGAGACACCTAGTAGTGGAATTGCAGGATAAAATGGTAGGTTAACTTTTAGTTCCTTGAGAATTCTCCATATTTCTTTCTAAAAAGGCTGTATTAGTTCGCAGTCCCACCAGCAGTGCAGAAGTGTTCCCTTCTCTCTACATCCACACCAACATCTGCAGTTTTGGGATTTTGTGATGTGGGCTAATCTTACTGGAGTTACATGATATCTCAAAGTCGTTTTGATTTGCATTTCCTTGATGATTAATGATGGTGAACATTTTTTTCATGTGTTTATTGGCCATTCATCTGTGATCTTCAAAGGAGTTTCTGTTCAAGCCTCCTGCCCACAAAGAAATGGGGTTGTTTGTTCTTTTCTTATTGATTAATTTGACTTCTCTGTGGATTCCAGTTATCAGACTTTTGTTGGAAGCATGACCTGCAAAAATCTTCTCCCGTTCTAAAGGCTGTCTGTTTGCTTTACTTACAGGGCCCTTAGTTGTGAAGAAGCTTTTTAGCTTGATCGCATCCCAGTAATGTATTTTTAGTGCTGCTTCAATTGCCAGGGGCTTCCTTCTCATAAATATTTTCCCAGACCAATATCTTCAAGCATTTTCCTTGCACGCCCTTCTAGTATTTTTATAGTTTCATGTTTTAAATTTAAATCTTTTATTCAGTGAGAATCAATTTTTGTTTGTGGTGGAAGGAGAAGGTTCAGTTTCAGTCTTCTTCAGGTCACCAGCCAGTTCTCTCAGCAACATTTGTTAAATTGGGATTCTTTTCCCCAATGTATGTTTTTGTTAGGCTTATCAAAAATCAAATGACGATATGTGGCTGGATTCACCTCCAGATTCTCTGTTCTGTTCCATAGATGTACTTCTCTATTTTTGTTCAGTATCATGCTGTTTTGATCACTATAGATAACCTGGAGTCTGGTGACGTGATGCCTCCAGATTTGTTTTTATTTCTAAGTAATGTATTGACTATTTGAGGTTTTTTTCTGATTCCATATAAAACAAAGTACCATTTTTTCAAGTTCTTTAATGTGTGACATTGGTGCTTTGATAGGGATTGCATTAAATCTGTAGATTGCTTTGGGTAGTATGGACACTTTAACAATGTTGATTCTTCCCAGGCAGGAGCATGGTGTGTTTTTCTGTTTGTTAACTCTTCTGCTATTTCTTTTTTTAGGGTTTCATAATTCTCTTTATAGAGATCTTTCATGCCCTTTTTTAGATAGATTCCAGGGTATTTTGTCTTCTTTGGCACTACTGTAATCAGCAGCTTTTATATGTACTAACAATAGTCAGACTGAAAATACAGTCATGGACTGTATTCCATTTAGTGACCTTTCTTTTGGTCCCTCCCACCTGCCCTATGGACCCCCACTCACTCCACCGCAGGCTGCTCTGAGCCAGGCCCCGGAACCCCTCACTGGATGTCTGTAGACCACAGCCTGCTTTGCAAGCCAGGCTGTGTGGTTCCCTGTGGAATGGACATACTTGCTCAGAGTATCAGGGCTGGTGGACAACCCCCTGAGAGTGTGTGGAACAAGATGCACACAAGGCTGCTCCGTAGCCACAGCTGCATAGGCACACAAATAAGGGGAGGAAGCCGCACGGTGGCCCTGGTGACTTGGCTGACTGGTTCTTTGCCCATGACCACTTAGCTTGGTCTATGTTTCTTACCTCCTAGACGGAATGGCTAAGATTCTTGCTCACTGGATGGCCTCCACTTCCTGAGGACACCCAATTCACAGCACAGCCTGGTTCCTGAACCCTCCCAAAGTTGCCAGAATCATCCCTTATGTCCCTTGTGGCCCCCCGTGACATGCAACCTCCCTTGCTGTAGCAAATGAATACCCACTGGTCTGTCTGTGTCCTGGTGGCCTTTGATTGGTGGACATCAACAGTTAAGAGGACCAAATATGATAATGGAAATGAAAATGCTTGGTGACTATCTAAGCCTTCCTCAAATTGGCTTAATTCTCTTCTGAGGCAGAGACCCAAAGACATTCCTCTAGCCTCCACCCCTACCTGGCAGGCGACTGCATTTCACACTGTGTCAGGCCTGACTGACTTTGTAACATTAGTGCAACTGTAAGTGGGAAGGACAATGATTTGTCCCTTCGTCAGACTAGTTTAGCAAACCTGGAATGACCTTTACCTGCTATGGAGCATGATTTTCAAATAAGCAAATCCAGAGTAGAAATTTTAATCACGTTTTTATTCATTTCCACTCCGTGGCAATGAGACTTAAACTGAGGTGCTCACCACACCTGGTGGGGACATTCTCACCAGCGATGCATCTGGCCTTCAATGACACTTTGTTATTTATTTCATCCTGAAGATATTTTGACTCTTATATCTGATTGTTCTAGAGAAATGGAGGCATTAGCAAATAAATAGAGAAATACACAAATTTGTCAACAGATAGATTACAAAGGAATACAATTACATGCAAGATGCCTTTGGTGTTAAAAAGCATTCCTACATAAATTAGTCTGTCAGGAAATGTAGGCAGCTAATTGCATGAAAAAAATAGGGTCTTATAATAATATCATCTACAGATAGTCACTTCTTGCAAAGCAGGAGTGATTGGGCACATTATTAATGGAACCGAAGTCAAACTGTATTCATTAAATTGCTTTTTTGAGGGAAGAAGCCTATTAGGATGCATTTTATAACATACTTACTCCATTTTTACAACTTAATAAGTATTTAACTCTTGTTTGCAGACCAACTAAAGTAATGATTTAGCCATTTTTGGAGTAAAGTTAAAAACAAAAAATGAACTGTAATAAGCATAGATGTTAGACCTGGCAGGATGGAAGATACTGGGGACTTGGGCTTCTCCGTGTTCAACCCAAGGCCTGACCTGGGCTGAGGAAGCTGCCCAGTGGCCACAGTGATTTACAGGCTGCCACGCCCTGGTGCAACCCTGGAGAAGGGAGCTGCCTCCAAGGGAAGGATCAGAGTAGGATGTGTGCAAATTGGTGAGCCTCATTCCACTCCTGGGCTGTAGCTGTGGCCAGCTGAGTGGTGGTGTCACTGTTTGTGTGGATCTGACTGTCTCTGTGATGCGACTCCTGGAAACCAGAGTGAGTCGTCTCATTCTGGACCCACTATACAGCCAAAGCTGTCTGCATGTGTTCCGTGCATGTTTGCCGGAAGGACTAGTCCAGAAAAGGCTTTACTGTAGGGTTCAGAGTGAGGTTCTTGGCATGTCCTAGGTGTGACCCTGTGACCTAGCATGGCCTGGACTCCAGGGCTGCTTTGGTCAGAGGCACAGGGCTTCTGGGCTGGTCTTGTGAAAGAAAAGCTGCAGCCAATGAGGAATCCACTTGTTAGGGTTTGTATTTTTTAAGAACTTCATATCTTTGCACTTGGCCCTCTGTGAACAAAAAAGCCATTTTAAAGGCTGTTTTCCCAGAGGGAGGCTGACTCAGTTGCTCCGAGTCCTCCCAGCCATTGAGGGTGACGGGCAGAGCCTCTGGTCCACTGGTCTGAGTGCTGTGCAATGGAGGAGAAGGGCAACTTTCCATCCCTCTCTGCATCCCCAGGCCTCAGGTTGGAACACCTGTAGGGAGACAGCATTCTGGTGAGAAGGTGTCCCGTGAATAGAGGCACAGCTGAGCAGACCCAGAGTACAAAGCAAGCCTGGGGCTGGAGTGTCAGGTTAGGGTACAGGTGGGATTCTACAGGAGATAAGCCTAGAAGGGCTTAGAGCTAGAGCGCCTCAAGAATCAGGGGGCTAAACACACTGCGTCCAGCAAGGGACTTGGAGTCAGGGCACACACACCACAGAGATGGCACATGAGGCAGTCGCCAGCGTCTGGGCAGGTGGAGGGTCTGCTGGGGGAGGGCCTTCTCTGCATCCCCAGCCTGGCAAGGCCTCGGTCAGTCCTGTGTCTTCAAGTGCCGTGGTTCCTTCACCGCAGCAGCTACGCCTCAGCAAGTCCTTTCTCTGTGAACTGAGAATTATGTTGATGAGTTCTGCCCAGCAGTGCCTAAAAGTTTATGAAAACGAGTTTATAAAATGAGTCCAGTGACTTGTCAGGTTTTAGACGAGGGTAATATTATTCTCTGAGAATGGCAGCTACCCTCTGTGCTTTATGGTATCTTAGTATCCAGAAAGCACACCCTGGAAAGTCTTTGAGGAGATTTGCTGAGCTGGCAGAACAGCCTCTCCGTGGATGAAAAGATCAGCTATTATTAAAATGAGGCTATTAACCAAGATGCTTATAAACTCCAGATGATCTCTTCCCTATTATCCTCTAAGAAGATTAACATTTTTAGTGTTTTTTAAAATGAAGTTTTGGGGAAGACAAATAACCCAAGGTTAAATAGAAGCCTCTTTTCCCGAGACTGCAGTCAGAAACAAGGAGCTTAGGATGACACAGTGTTGTGTCTACATTTTCCTGGTCTTATCAGTGTTGAAGAGTATATCCTGTGTTTGAGTCATTCATTCATTCAACAAATATTTGTTGAGTGACTATTAAGGACCAGGCACAAAATTAAGGGCCAAGTAAAGGAAATTAGAAATGTGGGGTGGCATATTCATGAATTGGAACAATTAATATTGTTAAAATGTCCATACTATTCAAAGTGATCTACAATCTAATGCAATTCTTATTAAAATTCAGGCAATCCTGAAGATTGAGCTCAGGCAATCCACCCGCCTTGGCCTCCTAAGTGCTTTTGGGATCCTATCTAAAAAGCTTTCTACAGAAATAGAGAAAAGTTCTAAAATTCACATAGAACCACAAAAGACCCTGACTAGCCAAGGCAGTCTTGAGTAAAAGGAACAAGCTGGAGGCATTGCTCTACCTGAATTCAAAACATAGTACAAAGTTATTGTGATCAAGGCAGTATTGTATTGGCATAAAAACAGACGTATAGACCAATGGAGCCGAATAGAAAGGCCAGAAGTAAAACCAGGCATGTACAGTCAACTGATCTTTGACAAAGGTGCCCAGAACACACAGTGGGAAAATGGTCTCTTCATAAAGACTATTGGGAAAATGGAATATCTGCTTGCAGAAGGATGAAATCAGACCCTTATCTCATATCACATAAAAAAGTGAACTCAAAATGGTAAAGACTTAACGGTAAGATGCAAAACCTTAAAATTACTAGAAGAAAACTTTGGGGAAGAGTCTCTAATACATTGGTCTGGTCTGGGCAATGATTTTTTGGATAGGATCCCAAAAGCACAGGCCTCCCCCCTCCCAAAAAAATAGACAAATGAGATGCCATTAAACTAAAAAGCTTCTATACAGCAAAGGAAACAATTAACAATTAATGGAATAAAAAGACAACCTACACAATGGGTGAAAATATTTACAAACCATATATTTGATAAGAGGCTAATATCCAAAATAGACTCAAACAACTCAATCACAAGAAACAAATATGCCAAGAAATGCTCAAAGACGATTGCCCAATAAGCACATGAAAAAAATGCTCATTGTCTATAATCATCAGAGAAATGCAAGTAAAAACCCCTTTGAGATATCACCTACCCCCAGCAAGATTATCCCATATCACAAAGTCACAAAACACCAGATGCCAGCGTGAACGGAGAGAGAAGGGAACACTTCTACACTGTTGGTAAGATTGCAAACTCATACAGCCTTTTTGGAGAGAAGTATGGAGAATCTTCAAAGATCTAAAAGTAAATTTTCCACTTTACTAGGTATCTACCCAGAAGAACAAAAATCATTTTACCACAAAGACATTCGCACCAGAATGTTTACTGAAGCTCAATTCACAATTGCTAAGTCATGGAAGCAACCTAAGTGTCCATCAACCCATGAATGGATCAATAAACTGTGGCATATGTATACCTTGGAATACTATTCAGCCATTAAAAAGATGGAGACTTTACATCTTTTACATTTACCTGGATGAAGTTGCAATACATTCTTAGTAAACCATTGCAAGAATGGAAAAATAAATATCCAGTATACTCTATACTAATATAAAATCAATGTATAAATAATTATGGGTCAGGTGTGATGGCTTACACCTGTAATCCTAGCACTTGAGAGGCCAAGGTGGGTGGATTGCCTGAACTCACAGGTTCAAGACCAGCCTGAGCCAGAGCAAGACTTCATCCCTAAAAATAGTCAGGTGTTGTGATGGGCACCTGTAGTCCCAGTTACTTGGGAGGCTGAGGCAAGAGAATTACTTGAGCCCAAGAGTTGGAGGTTGCTTGAGCTATGATGCTATGGCACTCTACTGAGGGCAACAAAATAAGACTTTGTCTCAAAAAATATATATAAATAATTACATGCTCATGTGAATAATAAAACACAAATATAGTCTAGTATGGGGGTAGAGGGATGCGGAGGAGGAAGATGATTGGCAGAAGAAGGGAGGGCCTGAGGTGGGATCTCACCTAATGTGCACATCATGTGGGTGTATAACATGACCCCTGGGTGGGAGGCTGTTTTACAAATGGAACTTTACCCAGAAAGTGAGAACAATGTAACCTAAAAATTTGTACCCTCATATTAATTTGAAATAAAAAACAAATTAAAAAAGAAAAAATGGTCAAAGAACCTGAGCAAATATTTTCAAAAAGAAGACATACGAATGGTTAACTGATATATGAAAAAATGCTCAATATCACTAATGCAAGAGATGCATTAAAATAAATTAATGCAAATTAAAACCACAAAGAGATATCATCTCATACCTGTCAAAACGGCCATTACCAAAAAGATGGAAGATAAAAGGTACTGACTAGGGTGTACACTGTCCCTCTCTGATTATCTTTTTTCATATCTATATTGTTAGTGAGAATGTAAATTAGTACAGCTATTATTGAAAATAGTATGGAGTTTCCTTAAAAATCTAAAAATAGGGCTCAGCACCTGTGGCTCAATTGGCTAAGGCGCCAGCCACGTACACCTAAGGTGGCAGGTTCGAATCCCCAGCCCGGGCCCGCCAAACAACAATGATGGCTGCAACCAAAGAATGGCGGGGCATTGTGGTGGACGCCTGTGGTCCCAGCTACTTGGGAGGCGGAGGCAGGAGACTCACTTGAGCCCAGGAGTTGGAGGTTGCTATGAGCTGTGATGCCATGGCACTCTACCCAGGGGGATAGCTTGAGGCTCCATCTCAAAAAAATAAAAATCTAAAAATAGAACAACTCTGCGATACAGCAATCTCGCCCCTGGGTACACATTCAAGGGAACTGAAATCAGTATGTGCTCCCGTTTTCATTGCAGCACTCTTCATAATAGCCAAGATATGGACTCAGTCTGAACATTCATTGTTTCTCTACCTCGACTATGGGCAAGAGTCTCTTGTTAATCCCCTTCCTTGTACAGGTTGAGAAAGAGAGACTCAAAGGTTTTTAAATAGCTTTCGCAAGACCAAGAACCAAGATTTAAGATGTATGGTTTTTTTTTTCTGGATAAAGAAAAAAATTTTTTTTTGTGTGTGTGTATGTATATGTATATACACATGTATACAAACACTAGAATAATCAGACATAGAAAACAAGGAAAATGTGTCATTTCCAACAAGATAGATAAACCTGGAGGACGTTGTGCTAAGTGAAGTAAGTCAGACACAGAAAGACAAATACTCATGTGGAATCTCAGAAAGCTAAACTCGTTGAAGCAGAGAGTAGAAGGGTGGTTGGCAGGGGATGGGGTGGAAGAACTTCGGGGAAATGTTGGTCAAAGGGTCCCAAGTATCAGTGGGGAGGAACAAATTGTCACACTCTGTTGCACAGCATGGTGACTGCAGTAAGGTGCCGTACACTTGCAAATTGCTAAGAGGGTAGATTTTAAATAATCTCACCACAAAAAAAAGGTAAGCAGGTGAGGTGGTGGATATTTTAATTACTTGATTAAATCATTCCACAATGTGTACCTATATCAAAACATCACATTGTACTCCATAAATATATAGAATTAATATTTGTCGATTAAAAAAAAAGAAATACAGGATAAGGATGCTGCAGTTTAGAACAGGAACTGTCTCATGGAGAAGGGGATATTTGAGCAAAGAATGAAAGAATGAGAGGGCTAACCATGAATGTAACTATCAGGTATGGATGGATTTTGACTCATCGGTTTGTTATATATTTTCCTGCTTCTTTATCTGCCTGGTGATTTTTGATGGGATGCCAGGCATTGTGGGTTCTACCTTCTTGGGTGTTGGACAGTTTGAATTCCCATCAAACTTTGTTGTGGATGCAGTGAAATGACTTGAAAACAATTCGATCCTTTTGTATTTTAATACTTGGTAGGCAGGACTGAAAAAATATTCAGTCTAAGTTTAATTGTCCTACACTCCTCAAGCAAGATTATTCTGTGCATCCCACCCCATATCTTGTGACCCAGGAGATTTTAGGAGGTTCTTCCCTGGCCTTGGGATACTTCCTCACACGCATGTACTAGTTGGTAGTACTCCATGAATCCCTGCAGAGTCCTCCGCAAGTCTCCAGAGTTCTCTCTCTTCCCTGGTACTCGTTTTTGAAAATGAGCCAGGCTCCCTGGATGCTCAGTTCAAGGGTTCTGTGGGTTTTGCCTTGGTCCCCTCCTTAGCTATGGTCAGCGACCTCTCTTTGGGCAGTAAGGTGGGACAAGTGGCAGTCTCTTCCTGCCTGTTTTCCAGCCCTTAGGGACCCCTTTTCTTTTCTGCCTGATGTACAGTGTCTTGAAGACTGTTGTTTCGTATATTTTGTCATTATTTTGGTTGTTTCGGGCAGAGGGGACATCTGGTTTTTGTTGTCTTACCTTGACTAGAGGCAGAAGTCTCTTGTTAATCCCACTGAACAGGCTGGGGAGTTGTGACTCAAGGATTTTAAACCACTTGCCCAAGTCAGTAGACGTGGGAATGAAGATTCAAGCTCCATGTCTTTTCTGGTATATCCGGATATGCTGTCTTGGGCTAATTACTTAAATTTTTTAAACTTCAGTCTTTTTCCACTGCAAAATAGAGCAATGATGAGCTGCATATGGGCATCCTAGCTGGGTGCCTGACTCAGTGGCTGTGCACTTTACATGAGTTTTTTCCTGTCTTAGAGCCAAACGTTCAAATCACAAGTGAGGTTGTCAGAGCCAGGATAAGGTGCACAGTGCCAGGTGGTATCTCGAGAAGTGGGGCTGCAGAACTTGGCTTTCTCTGTTTCCAAGTGCCCAGAACCTTGGCAGGGAGAGGCTTGCGAGGATAATTTCCTATAGCATTTCCAATTCTACTCTTAACACATATTTGTCACTAGTGAAAATCAATCTTGGCGTTGCATTGAGTATTGGCTTGTTGGTTCTTCATAAAAACAAATAAAGGAGTGACTTTTGAATCTATTGTACAATGAAAAATTCATTTAAACTGGATGTACCTCCTCTCTGCCCACCTAATGCCTCTTGGAGAAGTGATGCTCATTTGGATGGGGCAGCATCCCTGGCACTCAGTAAAGGGAGGGCCCAGAAACTCATTCCCAGTTGCTGGCTGTGGGAAACAGCATGGTTTGGAATTAGAGACCTTAACATAATCTCGGATGTATCAGTTGTTTACTATGCAACACACTGCCCCTCTCCGAGTATCTTTTTTTCTTATCTATAAAATAGGAATGTAAATACTTAGCTTTATAAAATTGTTATGAGGTCTGGAGATCAGGCATATAAAATGAGTAGCACATAGTATATGGTCAATAAAAGATAATCAAACCTGAAAAACTAAACAATACCTAACCAGATGTTTCCAAAGGAGGCTTTGGGGTCAGGAATCAAGGATGATTTCAAAGCTATTGCAACATTGTGGGCTGTTACTGAGGCTCCCAGGATCCACACATAAAATCAGTCTTAATTGGGTGGCATTGCTGAGTGTCTACCCAAGGGAAAGGAAATCATTCTATCAAAACACACCTGAATTTGTATGCTGATTGCAGCACAATTTATAATCATAAATTTATGAAACCAACCTAAGTGCCCGTCACGAGAGGAGTGGATAAAGCAGAAGTGGTACATACACACCATGGAACACTACTCAGCCATAGAAAGGGATGAAATAATGTCTTTTGCAGCGACGTGGGTGGAACTGGAGGGCATCATCCTAAGTGCAGTATCTCAGGAACAGAAGCCCAAATGCCACATATTCTCACTGATACACGCAAGGGGGAGCGTAGCTGTATGTGAAGGCACACAGAGTGCTACGGTGATGTTGGAGACTCAGAAGCTGGGAGGCCAGGAGGGAGGTGAGGGAAGAAAAAGTACTTTTCAGGTGCCACGTACATTAAGTGGGTGATGGGCACACTACAGGTCCAGACGTCATCACTGTACAGCTCAACCATGTAACCACGAATCTGTCAATATATAAAAGAAAAATTTGTAAAACAAAAAAGTGAAGAGGATAACAGTAAGACAAGTGCTGAATCATCAAGATAAAAAATTGGAGTGCTGTGTTGCCAACTGGCGAGATGCAATCTTGCGAAGGACCAGGTGCTACGTAGCTTGAGCCCATTGTTGCCGTGCAAGTTCGCAAGGTCAAGGGGCCGATTGTCATAACATTATTCAAGAGAAGCTGAAAATACACAGTTTTATTTGAAATGCTCTTATTTTTTTTTTAATTGATTTCTGTATACATTGATGCAAACATGGGGTACATTGTGCTGTTTCATATACAATTTGAAACACCTTCATCAAGCTGGTTAACGTAACTTTCATGTCATTTGGTTAATCATTGTATCAACACATTTATATTCTAGTTCTAGAAAAGTTCACTTGTACCCTTGTTAGACAAATATATAGGTAGTCTTTCCCATCACCCTCCCACCACCCATCCACCCTTCTACCCACCCCTTACCCAACCCCAACCCAAATTTTTTGGGAGTGAATAATTTGTATATTTTTAGTTGGATGAAAAATAAAAAACATAAATCCACCCAAAATATTTGGGGGGGGGGGGGGTTCGGGGTTGGCAAGATGGGTGTATGGGTGGTGGGAGGGTGATGGGAAAGACTACCTATATATTTGTCTAACAAGGGTACAAGTGAACT